>CM026198.1:392500-528240 GCA_014839995.1 Xenentodon cancila
GTCAAGAGTGTTTCTTAAGTATTGGTTTGATTACTGCAAATTTTAAAAACTGTGGCACATATCCTAAGACTAGAGACAAGTTGGTCTGGTCCAGTATTGTCGTACCAATGAGAGAGAAAACATTATTGAGTGGTGGAGTTGGGATGGGGTCTAACAGACATGTGGATGATTTAGATATATTGACAACTGAGGTCTACAGGAACCAAACAGTCTAGAGTCAGGTATAGAGGTCTACAGGAACCAAACAGTCTAGAGTCTTGTCAGGGAGGTCTACAGGAACCAAAAAGTCTAGAGTCTGCTCAGGGAGGTCTACAGGAACCAAACAGTCTAGAGTCAGGTCAGGGAGGTCTACAGGAACCAAACAGTCTAGAGTCAGGTCAGGGAGGTCTAACATGCTTATTTTCCTCATAGTTTAGAACAAAAAGCTGTTTTTTCAACTCAACTACAAAAAAACAACAGCTGCTGTTTGTCCAGCCACGCATCAGTGCAGCTGTGAGAGGGCCCTCCATAAACCAGTTAGAGAGGAAAAGGTCAACAGGCTCCTTTTAGACAGGGATGAGCTCCTGGTCTCAGTTTCACTTATGCTCTCGGTTTGACTGGCACACTTTTCACTCAATCATTTTAGCAGTGGAGAGAAGAACATCTGAAAAACAAACTTAAATTATCCAGTTTATGAAAATGGACTTGTTGAGTCTGGATTGCTGTCCACTTGATGCAAAATGTGGCAAAAGGATGAAAATCTGAGAATAATTGATGATGAAAATGATCACCAGCACTAACATGAGCTGCTGCTAAAGGAGATGAGAAGATCTTCTGACTGAACCATCCAGCTAGCAGACATGAGCAGTGTTCCCCATCAGACATCTCAGGACTCCCGGACGTTCCAGGACTCTCCCACATTTAGATCGCGGCACCCTGAAGCCCACAAGTCAGATCAAATGTCTAGATGGAGTGGCCAAGAGCGCACACAAGTGTGGAAGCAGGCGAGTTTCGGCAACAAAAACGCACCCTTCTGTGGGAAGCATATAAAAGCACAACAGGTTTATGAGATTTGTGTCCAAATTGTTTTGGAATCGATGTTGTATTCATTAGAATTAGTAATAAAGTCCTGCTACACCAAGACCTTGGTGCTTGAGGACTTATGAGTAGTTTTCATATCATCAGCACCTGCTTTTGGCCTGCAGAAGGAAGCTGGAGTTCCTGGAGGAAACCCAGGAGAGCATGCAAACACCACACTGAAAGACTCCAACCAGGAACCTTCTAGATGTGAGACAGCAGTGCTGACCACCAGCTTAAGACTTACAAGTGAAATTATATTTGACCATGACAGATTTTCAAAATGTATTCAGAAAAGAAGAAAAGGAATATAAGGACTATTTCATTCACATTGTTCTGTAGCAACTGATCAGCAGTTGTTGTTTTTTTTTTTTATTTTATTTTCCTTTAGTCTCCACTGCAAGATGTGATTTTATGCTGTTTGATGATTTTAGTTGTAAATGTTTTCTGATTTTTAAGGCAGAAACATTAAACTCATTAAAGTGCAGTCTTCGGTTTCAGCATAAAAAGCTCTAAAATCCCTCTTCATCTCCTGGTGTTTGGGGAGCATCATCAGCTTTGCTGCCTTAAATGCGAAAAGGAAATAAAAGAGCTTGTGTTGTCACAGAGAATTAGAAGCATTAGGCCTCATTAAGACTCGATCAGAGGCTCGTTGGTGCTGTAGAGGGAGATGGAAAAGAGAGTGAAGGAGTGATTGTTAGAAAACGAAACACATTTTGTCTCTCCGTCAGACACGCTGGATGCTGCCAAAGAATCTCCAATTTCTTAAATCAGTCAGGTGAAAAAATGTCCAATAAAGCAGAAGAACAGAACCTGGTTCTGTTGCTTTTGCTGCTGTTGTACAACAGTAGGAAAGATCAAAGACGACGGCAACAGAGCACATTTGATCTGAGTTGTTTAATTTTTTAGAAATAAACACTTAATCTTTTAAAATGGCCCTCATTTCCACAGCTTTGAATCGAAACATCTGAAATACTTCTTTGGTTCTGGCTGACTGGGATGGGTTTCAGGTTTTAACAGCTGCTGTTGGTTCATTTATAAAACCAGTTAATGAAAACCTCACGTTCCTCTACTGACCACTAGAGCTGAATCCAGACCTGCGGTTCCTCCAATGACCACTAGGGTCTGGATCTGGACTTACAGTTCCCTTTCTAACCACTTAGGTCAGGATCCGGACTTGCGGATCCCTTACTGACCACGAGGGTCTGGATCCAGACTTGCGGTTCCTCTACTGACCACTAGGGACTGGATCCGGACTTGCAGGTCCCTTACTGACCACTAGGGTCTGGATCCAACAGCGAAGTCATCTTTGTTGAACATCCATCCATCCATCCATTATCTATACCCGCTTTATCCGTTTCCGGGTCACGGGGGTCTGTCGGAGCCTATCCCGACGCATAGTAGGCGAAAGGCAGGGGTACACCCAGGACAGGTCGCCAGTCTATCCAGGGCCACATACAAACAACCAATCACACTCACATTCACACCTAGGGAGAATTTAGAAAGATCAATTAACCTACCTGCATGTTTTTGGACAGTGGGAGGAAGCCGGAGTACCCGGAGGGACCGCACGCAAGCACGGGGAGAACATGCAAACTGCAAAACTCCACACAGAAAGACCCACCGGGCCGGGAATTGAACCGGGAATCTTCTTGCTGTGAGGCAACAGTGCTAACCACTAAGCCACCGTGCTGCCCTCTTTGTTGAACATCCACATTTAAAAGTTCAACTTTACAGCAGAAATAAATATTTTTACATACTAGAAAAAATAAAAAAAAGTTTTGGTCTGCATCTTTAGAGTTCACATCCATTATAACTGTATGAGGTAATTTAATAAACCTTACCAGGTAAAATTAGATAAACAACAAATAAATGTGCAATTGGGGGTGGGGTCTTGTGATTGACAGCCAGCCCAGGTAATCGTTAACTGTCATTACTTAGCACTGACTTCTGATCTGTGAATATAAACCAAACAGAACATAATCATTCATATTTTAAAGATAATACATTTTCTTAAGTTCATTTTACAAAAATGACCACCATGACTGGTTGTGGGTGGCTCTGGATGGCTCCAAGGATGAAGCTTAGGTTTAGGGACACGGCAGTTTGTGCAGCAAAACACAGCAATCAGCATTTAGAACATATTTCAATTGCTCAACAGTAGCTCCACAGCTCCTCTGGCATGGATCAGCAGAAGAAGCCAGGGGCCATAGAGGATCAATTCAGGATCTTTCCTAGAAGAAGTCTCTTGGGATCTGCAGTATATCAGGCCACGGCAAGCAACGGCAGATCCTACAGGAGCTCTGCTGGCCCTGGTTTCTGCTGTAGCACTTCTTATTTCATTATGTTTCTCTTAAAATAAGGATGTTTGACCACATTTGATCAAATTGAATATAAATGAATATTACCTAGCATCATTAAATCACGTGGGTGTGTTCCAGCTGACTTCCAGGTCTGTTTGTTCCATCTATTTTTAACAAGGCAACATGAGGGAAAAGTGACTTTAAATCAATCGTTAGAAACCTCTGGGTGACTTCACAGGGTGCCTGTCCAGACTTATACACCAGAGATATGACCCAGAAAACCATGCTGACACAGCCAGAAACCACCTTTACTTTCACAGCTTAAAGGAGCTACAGCACCAGCTACAATTACAGCTTTGAATGCAGTTACAGTTACACCTAGAGTTACAGATACAGCTACAATTACAATAGCATTGCTGCAAAGACATACTGTGTGTATAGTTAAAAGCAAACAGATTTGGGACCTCAAGTCTGTGCTAAAACAAGACCTCGAAATATTCCAGGAAGAAATCAAAACCAGTTGGGAGAAGAATTTCTTGAGTTAAAATGTGTCAGTCAACAATTAAATGCCAACATAAATGAGATAGTCACCCAGATGGAAATTGTAAATGTTGAGTGTGGAGACTGACGCCACTCAAATGCCGTGACTGAGGTTGGTTCCAGTCCATGAACTTTGAACCATATCTGGTCTACAGCAAAATGTTCCAGGTCCATAACTGGGACAAATATGGCCCAATATGTAAGTTTTATGAGAAGTAAATGACATTTGATGGACAAAAGACCTCCAGGGCCTTGGCAGAAATTCAGAAACCAGCTAATAAGAACTGAAGATTTGGATAAGGGCATAAACATCTTCAAGAACTCAAACTTCTGTCCAGTTTTGTTCGGTCAGAGGTGAGATTTGAGACCATATCTATAAATAGTGATCATCAGAAAAGCAAGATAATAAATATGTCAGGATCTGGCCATGAAGAGCGATGCCTCTGCAGCTGAGGTTCACCGCTGGGCTGATGGACCAGTGATGTGAACTCTTATTATCAACTCGGAGGATTACAGCTGTCTCAGAGGAGGATTCAGGTGTAATTCAGCACTCGTTTCTAACTTCCATTTCTCTGGCTATCTTCTTTCTTCTTCTCTTTTCTTAGTTCTCCAGCTCCCTGCAGCCATCTTTCCCCTATGGACTACTTTCCTGCCTCCCATCTCCATCTCCTGCCCTCATTTCTTTCATGCTGTCTCAAAGTTCGGGGCTTTCATTGACTTTGCTGACTCTCTGCAGACTCTGAGGACCGGTGAAGTTGAGTCTTCCAGCTCTGAAACTGACATCCCTCCTCAATTAAATCTGGCACCTCAGTTACACACTGAGATGGTTTTACTGGTCAATTAAAATCAGAAACTGGTCCAGAGCTGCTCAGAGCAGAATGTGGAAGCAGGGCTTGGTTGAATGAATAGGATATTTTACTTTCCTCCTCTCTCAAATATTTGTGGGGCATCAACTGACGACGGCCAGGTGAAAATGACGCTATAAGTCAAGCAACAATGTTTGTGTTAGACATTATTGCAGAAGGTTTTTTATTAAGATTGCATACAATTAATTTAATGATGTTTTTACAAGAAAAATTACATTTTGAATAATTAATGTGCTGCAACAGTTTGCAGCCAAAAGGACAGATGGCCTTTTCAGGATAAAGTGGGAATAAATATTTTCAGCTGGAGTTTTCTTCCCAGGATTTTGTTGCACAAACAAAAGAATACATGTTGCACCATGTTGTCATCTTAGATAAACAATTACTACCATGTTGAACTTATTTTTCTGACTGTTTGGGAAGAATTATCTTACGGTTTTCCTCTTTTGTTTCTTTTTTGTTAACTGGTGGAGTTGAAGGATGAATTAAGCCCGAAACAAAGCAAACCTGACTGCAGCCTCAACAGGAGATCATTTAGCTGTGACAGTAACGAGCTGCTGTAGATTCTCTCTCATCCAGGTCTTCAAGGGCTTGAATATACATATACATATATATATATAGTATATATATATATATATAGATATATATATATATAGATATATATAGATATAGATATATAGATATATATATATATATACATATATATATATATATATACATATATATATATATATATAGATATATATATATAGATATATATATATATATATATATATATATATATATATATATATATATGTGTGTATATGTGTATGTATATATATATATATGTATATGTGTATGTATGTATGTGCACATATGTGTATGTATGTGCATATATGTGTGTGTATGTATGTGTATATGTATGTATGCATGTATGCATATGAGCTGCATGGATGTAAGTATAAATGATTATTGTAAAATATATTGTGACATGTATATGCGAAGTGTACGCATATACATATATATATATGTATATGCGAAGTGTACGCATATACATATATATATATGCAGTGATCCAAAGATGTGTGTATGTATAAAAAGCACATGTGCACATGAATGTATCAGTGTATATTTGTATGTATCTATAATTATGTACTTGTGCATATGTATCTTACATTCATGCATAGCAATATTCTTAAATGTCCACACATTGATCTTTGTTGTGTGTGTGTGTGTTATTTTTTTATCTTTTTTATTGCTCTCTGTTCTCACAATGTATATGATTATGTGCTAGTTAACTGCATATATACAAGTTTATCTTGATATATGTGGACATGCATGAGTATTTAAATACTTCTATGTATATTATATATATGACTTTTTAAATACTGCCCCTATACCCTCAAACACTCAGACACACAATTGTAAACAGAAAGCTCCTCCCCCTTTTCTCTGTCCTCTTTTTACTTGTAACACCTGATTGTCCTGTGTCCACCTCTATTCTTCAAACAAAACTTTATAAACTCTTTTTAACACACATTACAACACAGACATCAGACTGCACCACCACTGTCTCGTCTTTCGTTCTCTTTCCATTTCTAGTCTTTTCACATTCCACACCCGGTGATTCTAGCCCTATTTGGTAGAATATTTATACCCCCTTTCTCATACTCTTCTTTGTTTTGTTTTTTTTTGTTCTTACCCAGGGATCAATAAAAATAGTTAGACTGTTATGAGGGCTGGTGAGGGGAACACACTTGCACACACCAACACACACTTTTAAAAAAATCAACCCTCGGTTGCAGATTAAAATGCATATATATAACTTTTGGGTCCTACCAACTTGATATCAACCATTAATATATGTGCAAAAAAGGGAAAAAAAAAGAAAACTCTTAGTTCTGCTGGAAGTCAGACCGATAATGTCGTCTCTTCTAATCAGACCAGGCTTTCCCAAAACATCTTCCAACTGTCAATAAAGGCCACATCTTTGGAACAGCACAACAAATACAGTAGAAAACTGTGGTGGAACAAACTGGTCAAAGTTTTTAATAACATGGTGACCTGTGATCTGGTCCTTGTCCTGGTCATTCTTTATATTGCCTGTATTTGTCTCATCAAATAATTCTTTTTTTAATTAAATAGTTGGATGGAACACAGCCAAATGTCTTCAAGTCCACAAACACATGTAGACCAGTTGGACAAACTGCCATGTTTCCTCCAGGAGCATAGCGAGAGCATTAATCCGGTGTTCCAGGATGGAACCCACATTGCTCCTCTTGAATGTGAGGATCAGTTCTGAACTGGACTCCAGTCTGAGGGACCAGATTCTGCACCAACTGAAGAATCATGTGAAAGCATGAGCTGCAATTCACCAGAAGGTCAGTGCCTGATTCGGGATTTAATTTCTGTAACTTTACACCCCGTTCACAAGTACAAATCACATCACAACAGTGTTGCTCATTCATTTTCTAATCAAATCTACAGGAAGCTTTTATACTTTACTCCATGAGGACAAAAAAAAACAAACGTTTCTACAACATCCACAGAAAGAGCTGGAATTTCTCTTCTATTCACCCTCCACAGGTTTTCTTTACACAGCAAATGAATCAAATATTGGATTAATTCAACCAACGTGTTTCATAATGCCACTGAGATGCTGCAAGCTGAGATGGCAGCTCTGTGGATATTGCCTTTTCAGTCCAGTGGAAACAGCAAATTGAACAAAACATAACACTGCGTCATGATTATATTTCCCAGAACCAACGTGCAACCACAGAGATTAAATCTAAATAAAATCCCTCGGTAATATTGCCTTTACATAGAAACCAGACAACCACATCGACTCCACGTAGGTATCTAGAGGTGAAAGAAGAAACATAGTGAGACTGTTGTTAGGATTTTACATGAAGGATGATACAAAAATAAAACTTGGACCCAAGTTGGGAACACGTTTCCTAGGAAATGGAGAAACACTCAAATAGCATTAGAGAACACCTACACAGCAACATATTTGCAACTTTACCTATCAGGACAGGGTGAGCACCTGTACAAGAACAGATGGTCTGGAGCAGGGGTGGCCAATCCTGGTCCTCGAGAGCCTCAATCCAGCATGTTTTAGATGTTTCCCTGCTTCCACATACCTGATTCAAATGAATGCGCATCATCAGCTTGTCTTAAAGGTCTGCACAACTCTGTTGATGACACAGCCATTCGTGCCACGGTGTGCTGAAGCAGGGAAACATCTAAAACATGCTGGACTGAGGCTCTCGAGGACCAGGATTGGCCACCCCTGGTCTGGAGCATTCAGGTGTGTTAACACAATGCCAGAAGAAAAAGACATCAACAATAGTCTTAAACTATTGCTTGTGGGTTACAAAACTAAATAAGCACAGCAGCAGGTAGCAGCCATGCTATACCCATGTCCACAGCTACAGGTTGCTAGCTCAGCTAACTGGGGGACGGTCTGCAGCCCATTGGTTGCTAGTCCACACAGCAGCTGAAATGGCTGACTCCTCATGTTGAGCCACCCAGGGCAAGTTGCTCTGGATCTTTCCAGTTTGATTAATTTTGTTTAGACCTCCACCAGGTCCCAGCTCTAACAAGGCTGGATGCCGAGGCTATTAAATGAGTGAAGGTGGCTGTAATTTGGGCTCCTTCTGCAGAGAAGGTGGTCAGTAGCACAGGGGCACCAAAGCGGACTGTAGCCTTACCACTCTTCTTCACACTGTAAACCTCAGACTACCAGCACAAGTTGGAATCCTGTCATCTGCAGAAATACCAGAGCTGCATGCTGCCCTGCAGTCCCACCTCTGACCATCCCAGTGTTACCTCCACCTGTCTGTGTAGACGTCTGTTGGAGACCTGCTGACATCCTGACCTGCAGTCCCACCTCTGACCACCCAGTGTTACCTCCACCTGTCTGTGTAGACGTCTGTTGAAGACCTGCTGACATCCTGACCTGCAGTCCCACCTCTGACCATACCAGTGTTACCTCCACCTGTCTGTGTAGACGTCTGTTGGAGACCTGCTGACATCCTGACCTGCAGTCCCACCTCTGACCACCCAGTGTTACCTCCACCTGTCTGTGTAGACGTCTGTTGGAGACCTGCTGACATCCTGACCTGCAGTCCCACCTCTGACCATCCAGTGTTACCTCCACCTGTCTGTGTAGACGTCTGTTGGAGACCTGCTGACATCCTGACCTGCAGTCCCACCTCTGACCATCCCAGTGTTACCTCCACCTGTCTGTGTGGACGTCTGTTGGAGACCTGCTGACATCCTGACCTGCAGTCCCACCTCTGACCATACCTGTGTTACCTCCACCTGTCTGTGTAGACGTCTGTTGGAGACCTGCTGACATCCTGACCTGCAGTCCCACCTCTGACCACCCAGTGTTACCTCCACCTGTCTGTGTAGACGTCTGTTGGAGACCTGCTGACATCCTGACCTGCAGTCCCACCTCTGACCATCCCAGTGTTACCTCCACCTGTCTGTGTAGACGTCTGTTGGAGACCTGCTGACATCCTGACCTGCAGTCCCACCTCTGACCATACCAGTGTTACCTCCACCTGTCTGTGTAGACGTCTGTTGGAGACCTGCTGACATCCTGACCTGCAGTCCCACCTCTGACCATCCCAGTGTTACCTCCACCTGTCTGTGTAGACGTCTGTTGGAGACCTGCTGACATCCTGACCTGCAGTCCCACCTCTGACCATACCAGTGTTACCTCCACCTGTCTGTGTAGACGTCTGTTGGAGACCTGCTGACATCCTGACCTGCAGTCCCACCTCTGACCATACCAGTGTGTGCTGTCTACACCTGTTTATGTTTAGTTACCTGCCATTGTTTATGTAATAATTGATTGGGGTCATGTTCTGGGTCTCTTGAAACCACCTAGAGACAACTTGTCTTGTTATAGATGCTATATAAAAAACTAATTTAAATAAATTGAATTCCTGACATTGACCAGTTCCTGGCATGTGATGTATTTAACTAAGTGTGGATCTTCATTTGTGTGAAAAGAGAATAAACCCAAGGAAGCTTAAATTTGACAAACTCCTTGAGTGACTCAGACCAGAGAAACCATACAAAGGTTTGAAATCCCTCTTAAGTCAGTGTTGATTCGTGGAACCAAATCTGATGTTAGTGAGCTGCTCAAAACCTCCACAAAAGTTCCACCGTGGAAGATGTCAGCTTCACAGCAGGCAGGTTGGGGGGACAGACAAGCACCACAAACTAAAGAATAAAGTATGTTTGTATTTGAATTTAAATTTAGAATTTTACTGCTGTGTTTAGTAAATGTTTGGTTAGCACAAGGCATGTGCTCAAAGCAAAGCTTTGTCGTCGGATCCTGTCAGACCCAGCCACAACCAGTCACGTTGGTCTTAAAATGAACAAAATAAAACATATTCTCTTTAAATTGTAAATGATTATGTTCTGTTAGGTGTTTACATGAAGCACTAAGTAGCCAAAGTAATGACAGACAACCATTAAATATAGCCAGCTATCCATTAACGACCCAACCCCTAATTATACAAAATCCCACTAACAGATAGATTGGAGACCAAAACATTCTTTTGTACCAGGTTGTAAACATGCTTACTTCTGCTCTAAAGTTAAACATTTTAATATGGAGGTCAATGGAGTTTGTTGAAGGGCAGCACGGTGGTCAGCACTGTTGCCTCACAGCAAGAAGGTTCCTGGTTCTATTCCTGGCCCGGCTTCCTCCCACAGTCCAAAAACAGGCATATTAGGTTATTTGATATTTCTAAATTTCCCGAAGGTCTGAGTGTCAACAGTGCATGGCTGCTTGTCTTTGTATGTAGCCCTGTGATAGACTGACGACCTGTCCAGGTGGACCCCTGCCTCTCACCTGTAATGAGTCAGGATAGGCTCCGGCAGACTCCCATGACCATGCAAAGGATAAAGCGGGTATAGAAAATGGATGGATGGAGTTTGTTTGGCTCTTCAAAATCCTGTTGGTGATGTGATTTGGGGGTTTGTGCAGTTCTTTTATAGCACCTATGGTCCCAGCACACAAAGCGTTGGGAGGGAGGGAAGTGTACTTTCTTTATCAATCTCCTTTACAGATGCTTTACTTTAAGTGGTGGATGTATTATAACAACAGATAAATCAATGCAGTTAATCATCTGACACTCACTTGCCTGTTCACCATCACTGATCTTCTTGACTGATCTCTATGTCTGTTCATCATGACATGAACATTTCTTATTGACTATTTCTACATATTTTTGTATCCTGTTTGGTAATGACAACTGATTCACAACTGTCTAAAATATTATTAGAGTGTTTTGGTGATGAGAGTGGTAGAGAGGTCTCAGAAACTAATTTATCCACTGGGATATCTTTGTTTTCACAGGGGTAAGCCACATGGTAGAAGCTGAACATAATTAATTCCCAAAGAAGCTCAAACGTCTCGCACTTGTGGATGGGCAGATGTCCCACAATCCATTATACACTTGATAAATTAAAATGGCAAGCTGCCCATGAAAAACATTAAAAAAGAGCCCATATAGGCAATATTGAAAAGGGCTTTCTCAAAGGTTACAGATGATGACCCTTCACAGAGGTACTTCAAGACTGATTTGACAGGTTATTAAAAACAAAAAGAAAAAAGAATCATATCAGCAAGACAAGTGGAATGTATTTCTGAAACATGAATGTGTAAGTTCGGGTTTCAAATCAGTTATTCTCATTATTATTGTTGCTATTATTATTATTATTATTATTATTATTGAGACATTTCTGGGCGTATTTTATGGCACTCAAGGTCAATGTAAAGATAGCACCAGACTGGACAATAAGAACAATAAAATACAAAGACTACAGAGATAAAAGATTAAGACAGATGAGCAGGATCTGAGTTACAGGTTGGTATAGTTCAAATAGTGCTGTTTCAGTTGAATGATCCACTGGGCACTTTGTCACCTCATCTTCTTGACTCTCATGTGTCTCATAGTTATTTCTGGACTGATGTCTTTGTTGGTCTCTGTTTCATGTCCTCTCAAACCCCAGTCATTTGAAGCAGAGGCCCCCTCCCAGGTTCTGGTTCTGATCGAGTTTTATTCCTGTTCATTGCTGTTGTCTTGTGTTTGCTCAGGACAGATAACTGAATCCCAGTTTTGATGTAATATGTTGAAATTCTTTGAAAGGCCAAAGACTTCTGACTTGTGACCAGTTACTTCAGATTGAACTTGGAATTGTGACCATTTACTTGAAATTAAACTTGGTCTTGTGACCAGTTACTCCAGATTGAACTTTGACTTGTGAACAGTAACTCCAGATTAAACTTGGACTTGTGACCAGTTACTCCAGATTGAATTTGGACTTGTGACCAGTTACACGAAATTGAACTTGGACTTGTGAACAGTTACACGAAATTGAACATGGACTTGTGATCAATTACTCCAGATTGAACGTGGACTTGTGACCAGTAACTCCAGATTAAAATTGGACTTGTGACCAGTAACTCTAGATTGAATTTGGACTTGTGAGCAGTTACATGAAATTGAACTTGGACTTGTGACCAGTTACACGAAATTGAACTTGGACTTGTGAACAGTTACTCCAGATTAAACTTGGATGTGTGACCAGTTACACGAAATTGAACTTGGACTTGTGACCAGTTATATGAAATTGAACTTGGACTTGTGACCAGTTACTTCAGATTGAATTTGGACTTGTGACCAGTTACACGAAATTGAACTTGGACTTGTGACCAGTTACACGAAATTGAACATGGACTTGTGATCAATTACTCAAGATTGACCGTGCACTTGTGACCAGTAACTCCAGATTAAAATTGGACTTGTGACCAGTAACTCTAGATTGAATTTGAACTTGTGACCAGTTACACAAAATTGAACTTGGACTTGTGACCAGTTACACGAAATTTAACTTGGATTTGTGACCAGTTACTTCAGATCTAACTTGGATTTATGAACAGTAACTCCAGATTAAACTTGGATTTGTGATCAGTTACTCCAGATTGAATTTGGATTTGTGACCAGTAACTCCAGATTAAACTTGGACTTTTGACCAGTTACACAAAATTGAATTTGGACTTGTGACCAGTTACATGAAATTGAACTTGGATTTGTGAACAGTTACTCCAGATTGAACTTCAAGGTGCAACCATTTACTTCAGAATGAACTTGGACTTGTGACCAGTTACACGAAATTGAATGTGAACTTGTGACCAGTTACACGAAATTGAACTTGGACTTGTGAACAGTTACTCCAGATTGAACTTGGACTTGTGACGAGTACCTCCAGATTGAACTTGGACTTGTGACCAGTTACTCCAGATTGAATTTGGACTTGTGACCAGTTACTCCGGATTAAAATTGGACTTGTGACCAGTAACTCTAGATTGAATTTGAACTTGTCACCAGTTACACAAAATTGAACTTGGACTTGTGACCAGTTACACAAGATTTAACTTGGACTTGTGACCAGTTACCCCAGATTGAACTTGGATTTGTGACCAGTTACTTCAGCTCTAACTTGGATTTATGAACAGTAACTCCAGATTAAACTTGGATTTGTGATCAGTTACTCCAGATTGAATTTGGATTTGTGACCAGTAACTCCAGATTAAACTTGGACTTGTGACCAGTTACACAAAATTGAATTTGGACTTGTGACCAGTTACATGAAATTGAACTTGGATTTGTGAACAGTTACTCCAGATTGAACTTCAAGGTGCAACCATTTACTTCAGATTGAACTTGGACTTGTGACCAGTTACACGAAATTGAACGTGAACTTGTGACCAGTTACACGAAATTGAACTTGGACTTGTGAACAGTTACTCCAGATTGAACTTGGACTTGTGACGAGTACCTCCAGATTGAACTTGGACTTGTGACCAGTTACTCCAGATTGAATTTGGACTTGTGACCAGTTACTCCAGATTAAAATTGGACTTGTGACCAGTAACTCTAGATTGAATTTGAACTTGTCACCAGTTACACAAAATTGAACTTGGACTTGTGACCAGTTACACAAGATTTAACTTGGACTTGTGACCAGTTACACGAAATTGAACTTGGATATGTGACCAGTTACATGAAATTGAACATGGACTTCTGACCAGTTACTCCAGATTGATCTTGGACTTGTGACCAGTTACTCCAGATTGAACTTGGATGTGTGACCAGTTACTTCAGATCTAAGTTGGATTTGTGAACAGTTACACAAAATTGAACTTGGACTTGTGACCAGTTACACAAAATTGAACTTGGACTTGTGACCAGTTACACAAGATTTAACTTGGACTTGTGACCAGTTACACGAAATTGAACTTGGACTTGTGACCAGTTACTCCAGATTGAACTTGGATTTGTGACCAGTTACTCCAGATTGAACTTGGACTTGTGACCAGTTACTCCAGATTGAACTTGGATTTGTGACCAGTTACACGAAATTGAACTTGGACTTGTGACCAGTTATATGAAATTGAACTTGGACTTGTGACCAGTTACTCCAGATTGAACTTGGATTTGTGACCAGTTACTCCAGATTGAACTTGGACTTGTGACCAGTTACACGAAATTGAACTTGGATGTGTGATCAGTTACACGAAATTGAACTTGGACTTGTGACCAGTTACTCCAGATTGAACTTGGACTTGTGACCAGTTACACAAAATTGAACTTGGATGTGTGACCAGTTACATGAAATTGAACTTGGACTTGTGAACAGTTACTCCAGATTGAACTTGGACTTGTGACGAGTACCTCCAGATTGAACTTGGACTTGTGACCAGTTACTCCAGATTGAATTTGGACTTGTGACCAGTTACTCCAGATTAAAATTGGACTTGTGACCAGTAACTCTAGATTGAATTTGAACTTGTCACCAGTTACACAAAATTGAACTTGGACTTGTGACCAGTTACACAAGATTTAACTTGGACTTGTGACCAGTTACACGAAATTGAACTTGGATATGTGACCAGTTACATGAAATTGAACATGGACTTGTGAACAGTTACTCCAGATTGAACTTGGACTTGTGACGAGTACCTCCAGATTGAACTTGGACTTGTGACCAGTTACTCCAGATTGAATTTGGACTTGTGACCAGTTACTCCAGATTAAAATTGGACTTGTGACCAGTAACTCTAGATTGAATTTGAACTTGTCACCAGTTACACAAAATTGAACTTGGACTTGTGACCAGTTACACAAGATTTAACTTGGACTTGTGACCAGTTACACAAAATTGAATTTGGACTTGTGACCAGTTACATGAAATTGAACTTGGATTTGTGAACAGTTACTCCAGATTGAACTTCAAGGTGCAACCATTTACTTCAGAATGAACTTGGACTTGTGACCAGTTACACGAAATTGAACGTGAACTTGTGACCAGTTACACGAAATTGAACTTGGACTTGTGAACAGTTACTCCAGATTGAACTTGGACTTGTGACGAGTACCTCCAGATTGAACTTGGACTTGTGACCAGTTACTCCAGATTGAATTTGGACTTGTGACCAGTTACTCCGGATTAAAATTGGACTTGTGACCAGTAACTCTAGATTGAATTTGAACTTGTGACCAGTTACTCCAGATTGAACTTGGACTTGTGACCAGTTACACAAGATTTAACTTGGACTTGTGACCAGTTACCCCAGATTGAACTTGGATTTGTGACCAGTTACTTCAGCTCTAACTTGGATTTATGAACAGTAACTCCAGATTAAACTTGGATTTGTGATCAGTTACTCCAGATTGAATTTGGATTTGTGACCAGTAACTCCAGATTAAACTTGGACTTGTGACCAGTTACACAAAATTGAATTTGGACTTGTGACCAGTTACATGAAATTGAACTTGGATTTGTGAACAGTTACTCCAGATTGAACTTCAAGGTGCAACCATTTACTTCAGATTGAACTTGGACTTGTGACCAGTTACACGAAATTGAACGTGAACTTGTGACCAGTTACACGAAATTGAACTTGGACTTGTGAACAGTTACTCCAGATTGAACTTGGACTTGTGACGAGTACCTCCAGATTGAACTTGGACTTGTGACCAGTTACTCCAGATTTAACTTGGACTTGTGACCAGTTACACGAAATTGAACTTGGACTTGTGACCAGTTACTCCAGATTGAACTTGGATTTGTGACCAGTTACTCCAGATTGAACTTGGACTTGTGACCAGTTACTCCAGATTGAACTTGGATTTGTGACCAGTTACACGAAATTGAACTTGGACTTGTGACCAGTTATATGAAATTGAACTTGGACTTGTGACCAGTTACTCCAGATTGAACTTGGATTTGTTACCAGTTACTCCAGATTGAACTTGGACTTGTGACCAGTTACACGAAATTGAACTTGGATGTGTGATCAGTTACACGAAATTGAACTTGGACTTGTGACCAGTTACTCCAGATTGAACTTGGACTTGTGACCAGTTACACAAAATTGAACTTGGATGTGTGACCAGTTACATGAAATTGAACTTGGACTTGTGAACAGTTACTCCAGATTGAACTTGGACTTGTGACGAGTACCTCCAGATTGAACTTGGACTTGTGACCAGTTACTCCAGATTGAATTTGGACTTGTGACCAGTTACTCCAGATTAAAATTGGACTTGTGACCAGTAACTCTAGATTGAATTTGAACTTGTCACCAGTTACACAAAATTGAACTTGGACTTGTGACCAGTTACACAAGATTTAACTTGGACTTGTGACCAGTTACACGAAATTGAACTTGGATATGTGACCAGTTACATGAAATTGAACATGGACTTGTGAACAGTTACTCCAGATTGAACTTGGACTTGTGACGAGTACCTCCAGATTGAACTTGGACTTGTGACCAGTTACTCCAGATTGAATTTGGACTTGTGACCAGTTACTCCAGATTAAAATTGGACTTGTGACCAGTAACTCTAGATTGAATTTGAACTTGTCACCAGTTACACAAAATTGAACTTGGACTTGTGACCAGTTACACAAGATTTAACTTGGACTTGTGACCAGTTACACAAAATTGAATTTGGACTTGTGACCAGTTACATGAAATTGAACTTGGATTTGTGAACAGTTACTCCAGATTGAACTTCAAGGTGCAACCATTTACTTCAGAATGAACTTGGACTTGTGACCAGTTACACGAAATTGAACGTGAACTTGTGACCAGTTACACGAAATTGAACTTGGACTTGTGAACAGTTACTCCAGATTGAACTTGGACTTGTGACGAGTACCTCCAGATTGAACTTGGACTTGTGACCAGTTACTCCAGATTGAATTTGGACTTGTGACCAGTTACTCCGGATTAAAATTGGACTTGTGACCAGTAACTCTAGATTGAATTTGAACTTGTGACCAGTTACTCCAGATTGAACTTGGACTTGTGACCAGTTACACAAGATTTAACTTGGACTTGTGACCAGTTACCCCAGATTGAACTTGGATTTGTGACCAGTTACTTCAGCTCTAACTTGGATTTATGAACAGTAACTCCAGATTAAACTTGGATTTGTGATCAGTTACTCCAGATTGAATTTGGATTTGTGACCAGTAACTCCAGATTAAACTTGGACTTGTGACCAGTTACACAAAATTGAATTTGGACTTGTGACCAGTTACATGAAATTGAACTTGGATTTGTGAACAGTTACTCCAGATTGAACTTCAAGGTGCAACCATTTACTTCAGATTGAACTTGGACTTGTGACCAGTTACACGAAATTGAACGTGAACTTGTGACCAGTTACACGAAATTGAACTTGGACTTGTGAACAGTTACTCCAGATTGAACTTGGACTTGTGACGAGTACCTCCAGATTGAACTTGGACTTGTGACCAGTTACTCCAGATTGAATTTGGACTTGTGACCAGTTACTCCAGATTAAAATTGGACTTGTGACCAGTAACTCTAGATTGAATTTGAACTTGTCACCAGTTACACAAAATTGAACTTGGACTTGTGACCAGTTACACAAGATTTAACTTGGACTTGTGACCAGTTACACGAAATTGAACTTGGATATGTGACCAGTTACATGAAATTGAACATGGACTTCTGACCAGTTACTCCAGATTGATCTTGGACTTGTGACCAGTTACTCCAGATTGAACTTGGATGTGTGACCAGTTACTTCAGATCTAAGTTGGATTTGTGAACAGTTACACAAAATTGAACTTGGACTTGTGACCAGTTACACAAAATTGAACTTGGACTTGTGACCAGTTACACAAGATTTAACTTGGACTTGTGACCAGTTACTCCAGATTGAACTTGGATTTGTGACCAGTTACTCCAGATTGAACTTGGACTTGTGACCAGTTACTCCAGATTGAACTTGGATTTGTGACCAGTTACACGAAATTGAACTTGGACTTGTGACCAGTTATATGAAATTGAACTTGGACTTGTGACCAGTTACTCCAGATTGAACTTGGATTTGTGACCAGTTACTCCAGATTGAACTTGGACTTGTGACCAGTTACACGAAATTGAACTTGGATGTGTGATCAGTTACACGAAATTGAACTTGGACTTGTGACCAGTTACTCCAGATTGAACTTGGACTTGTGACCAGTTACACAAAATTGAACTTGGATGTGTGACCAGTTACACGAAATTGAACTTGGATTTGTGACCAGTTACTCCAGATTGAACTTGGACTTGTGACCAGTTACACGAAATTGAACTTGGATGTGTGACCAGTTACACGAAATTGAACTTGGATTTGTGACCAGTTACTTCAGATCTAAGTTGGATTTGTGAACAGTAACTCCAGATTGAACTTGGACATGTGATCAATTGACCAGTTACTCCAGATTGAACTTGGACTTGTGACCAGTTACTTTAGATTGGACTTGGATTTGTGAACAGTAACTCCAGATTAAACTTGGACTTTTGACCAGTTACTCCTGATTAAGCTTGGACTTGTGAGCAGTTACTCAAGACTGGACTTGGACTTGCAAAAATGGAGCTGTGAGTATGTCTAGCCTACAAGGTATACCCAGGAGCTCACACAATCAACCCTCCTAAAACTACGTCATCGTCATATCTTTGTCCCAGATTTATAGTCACATTTCTTTAGTGCTCTCCTTAGCAGTCCTTCGGCCTTTTCCCTCCTCACTCAGTCACCTGCAAACACAATCATTGGATCAATCTTCGTGGATTGGAGTAATGTATGTGATTCTTCCGCCGACTCAGGCTTTGCAAAATATAGTGAGTTATTGGAAATTTATGCTCAGCAGCCTTCCATGTGCTGTGGTGATCCACTTTGTCAATCCTGATCTACCTGCTGTCACTGCAGCACCTCCACCACGGAGCAAATTTCAGCGTAGGTGTGATAAAAGCATCCCAATGAGGTTGCTTAGTCAATATCAGGAGCCTCTGAGGAGAGGGCTTACATTTGTAAAATGAATCTGAGTTGAGAGTCATCCTAGGAGATTAACAGATGCTGTCTGAGTGGAAGTAAAAGAGACAAACTGTCAAATGTTGTGGCAAGAAAGTGTAGAGAGGAAACTAACCAGCGCCAGTGTGTGGTCAGAGGTGATGAAACAAAGGCGCCCGGACTGCTCCTTCTCTTTCATGCTCAGTCATTTCCATATGTCGCCCTCACTCTCCTTCCCATCCATCACATTTCACTCTGGGCCAGACAGCTGTCTGCCGCTGAAGCATATTCACAGTTCAGCAGTCCATCAAACTGCAGCAAATACAGTAATTCTTCAGTCAGGCAGCAGCGAGAAGGGTGAGGGAGTACGGGTCGACGGGTGGGATGGGGGGAGGCAGAGCCGAGCAGGAGAACCTCGACCTCCTAATGCCTGCCGGCTAACGACACACTAACTCTGCCACGAGTGTTGAAGGAAAAGGCTAGACGTCGTTTCCTGTGAATCTGCTGCTCTCAGAACAAATTCAGGAAGAAAGGCCACTTTCAAACATTAAAAGTGTAGAAAACCAGTCAGGACAAGCTTTAGAGTGGAAAGAAAAGATTTTAATGACTTTTTGTGTAATCAAATCTAATGAAAGTTAAATGCTATTACTAATTTAAGGCATTAATGAAAAACTAATTAAAGACATTAAAAAACATTTTTGCTACAAATTGGGCAAATAATGAAAATAAGCACCTTTTTCTCTGAAATGTCACTGCTGTTAATTGCAAAGGCAATTATGAGAACTATTTGAAATTACCTGGTTTTCTGCATTAACCCCTTCCTAACGAGGTGTTTCTGAACTCCCAGCTCTTTAATGACACTTCTGATATAAAAGGTGCATTTAAATAAGTCTGGTACCTAACAAAAGAAACATGAGACATTCCAGCAAAAAAATTAAAATATAATGTCAGAGTAAATGGAGATAAACAGCAGAAATGTGAGTCTGGATTCATGTCATCTGAATCTAAACACTAGAAATTCTTCTAGAACATCTCACCTTTTACCGGACAAAGACTGACTTTCCTGTTGACCAGCAGAGACTTTTACGAGGCTTTTGAAGATGAATGTTTATTTATTTATTTTTTTTTCTTCCCTTGTTTGCACATATATTAATGGTTGATACCAAATTGGTAGGACCCAAAAAATACATATATGCATTTTAATCTGTAATCAATTTTTTTTTTTTTTTTTTTTTTTTTTTTTTTGTGTGTGTGTGCAGTGTGTGTGCAAATGTGTACCCTTCACCGGCCCTAAAGACAGTCTAATTATTTCTTTTATTGATCCCTAAGTAGGACGATGAAAAAAAAAAAAAGAAAAAAAAAAGGAAAAAGTAAAAATAAATAAATAAGTAAATAAGTAAGTAAATACTGCCCCTGAGGGTGTAGGGGCAGTATTTAAAAAGTTATCTATATAATAATGTGCATCGAAGTATTTAAGTACTCATGCATGTTCATATATATAGGGATAAGGAGAAATGTATGCAGTTCTCTAATACATATTCATATACATTGTAAGCGGAGAAACACAATAAGTAACTTGTACATCAATGCACACACACACACACACACGCAGTCACACACACATATAACAATGATCAATGTGTAAACATCTAAGCATCTTGACATGCAGATGTCAAGATGCACAAACAGATGACATGCCGGCTCAGACGTCGCCCGGCCAAACAAGGTCTGCGTCAGGTGCTGTGGAACCAGAGCACCTTGATGAGAAGTGGGCTACTGGAACAAGGCGGAAATGGGTGAGATGCGAGAACAAGGCTCTGCTGGAATGCTACTACTCAAGTAACCCTAGTCAGAGGGGTTACATGCAGAGAATGTGGGCACAATGGTTACTTCGAAACCCACAGTCACAGTTGACTGCGAAACAACTAGTAGCTCAGTGTTCCAACATCCACAAACGGCAACTGCTATCACAACTTGATTTTGACGAGGTACAACACAAATGCAAGGTGCATGGGGGGGAACCAGGACGCCAGGTCAGAGGGGAGGTTACACAACCTTTTCCTTTTAGAGATTGGGTACGAAGCCCCAATAACACTGAGCGAGGCAGCGAAGGACCTGAAAGATAAGATCATGGCGAGACTAAACACAAGGCAACCCCGGCAGCGATTACCAAGACTAAGTGAAGCACCATCTGAAAGTCTCCTGGACAATGTGACTGCAGCACTGACAGCGATCCCTACCACAACAATCACCGAGACCAATGAGCTGATATACACTTCAGCAGCAGTGATCCTGGAGATGCTGAAGAGCAACCATGAGAAACATGACCCACCATGGAAACGAAGGTTGGAGGTAAAAATCAAGGTGGCACGGAGAGAAGTGAGTCAATTGACAGGAGCCCAGAAAGGTGCAATGAAAAGACCAGTACCCAAGAGGTAAACCCAGATACCCATACCTGAAGCACTCGAAACTGCCAAACAAAGGCTCCAAGCCTTGGCTAGCCGCCTAAAGAGATACACTAGAGACAATGAAGCCAGACGAATAAACAGGCTGTTCGCAACTCAACCTGCGAAAGTGTATGCTCAATGGCAGGGTAATAACAGCAGAGCAGACTCACCAAGGCTGGAAACTGAGAGGTACTGGAAGAGCATATGGGTGAAGGATGCAGCACATAACAGCAGTGCTCAATGGCTAGTCTCCATAAGAGAGGAGCACAGCAACCTCCCTGAGCAGAAACCAGTCACCATCACAGTGGCAGACATCCAAGAAAGAGTCTCAGGTATAAAAAACTGGACAGCACCGAGCCCAGACATGATCCAGGCCTACTGGCTAAAGAAACTCACAGCACTCCATGAGCGCCTGGCAGCACAAATGAACCAGCTGCTAAGAGATGGGGCTAACCGAAGGGCGAACGATCCTGATCCTGAAGGATCCCACAAAGGGTGCAGCCCCATCTAACTACCGACCAATAACCTGCCTCTCCACAACATGGAAGCTCCTGTCAGGCATCATCAGAGTCAGAGTCAGAGTCAAGTTTATTGTCAATTCTACCACATGTGAGATACATACAGAGAATCGAAATTGCGTTACTCTCAAACCCTCGGTGCTACACAATAAATACATTTTAAACACAAAGTGCAGGTTAAAAAGAGACAAGAAACAAGTTGTGACATGACAACAACAGTTTTTCGGTTTGTTTAAAGTGACATGGTGCAAAGCAAGCAAGTGGTCCAGATCTGCCAAAATACAGATACTGAGATCAGAGTGAGTGAGGGGGGGGCAAGGCGGGAAACGGTGGAAGAGAAGGGAGAGTGTTAAGTGTCCTGACAGCCTGGTGGACGAAGCTGTCCTTCAGTCGGCTGGTTCTGGCTCGGAGGGTCCGCAGCCTCCTCCCTGATGGCAGCAGACTGAAGAGGCTGTGTGATGGGTGGGTGGGGTCTCTCACAATGCTGCGACTAAGATAAGCAGGCACATGGAGCAATACATGAGCAAAGCACAGAAGGGCATAGGCAGAGATACCAGAGGAGCCAAACATCAACTCCTGGTTGACAGAACAGTCGCCCAAGACTGCAAGTCCCGAAATACCAACCTGTGCACTGCCTGGATTGATTACAAGAAAGCCTACGACTCGATGCCACACACATGGATCACTGAGTGCTTGGAGATGTACAACATCAACAGCACTCTAAGGGCCTTCATTGAAAACTCGATGAACCTGTGGAAAACCACTCTCGAGGCAAATGGCAAGCCACTTGCACAAGTGTCCATCACATGTGGCATATACCAAGGAGATGCGCTGTCCCCACTGCTGTTCTGCATAGGTCTGAACCCCCTAAGACAAATAATCAACAAGACTGGCTACGGATACCGCTTCAGGAATGGGGCTACGATCAGTCACCTCCTCTACATGGATGACATCAAGCTGTACGCTAAGAGCGAGCGGGACATAGACTCCCTGATCCACACCACCAGGATCTACATCAACAACATTGGGATATCATTCGGGCTTGAGAAATGTAGGAGGATGGTGACAAAAAGAAGCAAGGTAGTCCACACAGAAGGGGTCTCAGTCCCAGAAGGAACAATAGCAGACATTGAGGACAGTTACAAGTACCTTGGAATACCACAGGCAAATGGTAACCTCGAAGGGGCTACAAGGAAAATGGCAACAGCCAAATACCTCCATCGAGTAAGGCAAGTCCTAAGAAGCCAGCTCAATGGCAAAAACAAGTCCCGGGCAATAAACAGCTACGCCCTGCCAGTGATCAGATACCCTGCAGGAATAATAAGATGGCCAAAAGAAGAGATACAGACCACAGATGTTAAGACAAGGAAGCTCCTCACCATGCATGGTGGGTTCCACCCCAAATCCAGCACACTAAGACTGTACGCAAGCCGTAAGGAAGGAGGCCGAGGACTAGTGAGTGTGAAAGCCACTATCCGGGACGAAACTGCCAAGCTCCATGAGTACATCAAGGACAAGGCCCAAACGGATGACGTACTCAGTGAATGCCTCAGACAATGGCAAGGTGAAGAGGTGCTGGAGGAGGAAGCATCATGGGAGGACAAGCCCCTACACGGGATGTACCATCGAACCATAACTGAAGTGGCTGATCTCAAGAAGTCCTACCAATGGCTAGAGAGAGCTGGCCTACAGGACAGCACAGAGGCACTCATCCTGGCTGCACAGGAGCAGGCTCTGAACACCAGAGCAATAGAGGCCCAGATATACCACACCAGACAAGACCCAAGGTGTAGGTTGTGCAAAGAAGCACCGGAAACAATCCAGCACATAACTGCAGGGTGTAAGATGCTGGCAGGGAAAGCATACATGGAACGCCATAACCAAGTAGCGGGCATACTCTACAGAAACATCTGTGTGGAGTATGGGCTGGAAACCCCAAGGTCAAAATGGGAAACACCTCCCAAGGTGGTGGAAAATGACAGAGCAAAGCTCCTGTGGGACTTCCAGATACAGACAGACAGGATGGTGATGGCAAACCAACCAGACATCGTGGTGGTAGACAAAGGGCAGAGGAAAGCCGTGGTGGTGGATGTGGCAATACCAAGTGATGGTAACATCAGGCGAAAGGAACACGAGAAGCTTGAGAAATACCAAGGGCTTAGAGAGGAGCTGGAGAAGGCCTGGAAGGTGAAGGTGACAGTAGTGCCCGTGGTGATTGGAGCACTCGGGGCAGTAACCCCCAAACTGGAAGAGTGGCTGCAGCAGATCCCCGGAACAACCTCAGACATCTCAGTCCAGAAAAGTGCGGTGTTAGGAACAGCAAAGATACTGCGCAGAACCCTCAAGCTCCCTGGCCTCTGGTAGAGGACCCGAGCTTAGAAGGGACACCACCCACAGAGGGTGAGGAACGAGTTTTTTTTTTTTTTATATATATATACACATACATACATACATACACATAGACATATGTAAGGCAGTGGTTAAGTGAGTAGGCAGGGGGTGCTATGGGGCTGGGAGAGTTCATTGACTGGATACTTGTTTGCTAATATATCCCTTATGGGACACCGTAGTAGGAGTTTTTTTTACTGTGGACAACGTGCGCCTAATCAGTGTTTGTTTGCGGTTTGGAAGGTAAGCACTGTGAATGGCGCTCGCTGCATAGCTGTTCAATAACTTGTGTATAAGTAGCCAAGATGAGGTTTATGTATTTCTCAGGATGTTTATTGGGCACCTGTAATGTTTTCTGTAGTTTGTTTCATTGTGTGATATAAGTATATCAGTTTTATCATTGACACGGATTTCATTGGTCTAAGAATTTTGTGAGTGACGTTATATGTTTTTACGGGTTTTGTAAGCACTGTTAATTGTTGTGTGAGCATTGTGAATCATGTAAATTAACGAGTGTTTGTTTGCGGTTTGGAAGGTGATGCCTACATACAAAATATGATAATAATAATAATAAGAAGAAAAGATTAATAACAAATCATGATGAATGTTTAGATGGAATTTTGTTACATTTACCGGTGTCATTGAGCCTTTTCAGGAACTAAATTTAAAAAAACTGGTTTTATTTTATATAAAAGTCACTACATGTTTCAACTCCTTTCAAACAGAACAGTTTTGGGTTGGTTTGTATCCATGAGCTCTTCAGGATGTTCTAGTGCCTCCATGTAAAAAAGTTGCTGAGCTGAGTGTTATCTCAGGAACAATGATGGATGTTGTTCTAAGGTTCTATTGCCATGAGAAACAACCTGACAGATGGAAAGTAACCCTGGTTTGTCTCCGAATCTAGTGACGATGTAAAGATGAACATCCATCCTTCCATTTTCTATACCCACTTTACCTTAGCAGGATCACAGGGGTCTGCCGGTTTAGAATTATCAATCGTGCACTCCACACAGAAGACTCCCACCTGGGAATTGAACCAGGAACCTTGTTGCTGTAAGGCAACAGTGGTAACCATTGCACTGCTGACTCGGGGAGCAAGGGAGGAGCACACAGTAGAACTGCAAAAATCTCATTTAGCAGTCCTACTGTGTGCTCCTCCCTCACTCCCGTCAGCCGTGCAAAGTTCTTTTCATGTTTTCCCCGGCCGGTTTCTCTGTTTCCCTTCCGCTCCAAGATAATGGAATGAGCAATTCCTAAACAGGCCATGGACTTCTACACACACAAAAAAAATCTTGACATGAATCTGTCTGGTTTCAAAAAGGTCCATCCCACTGAAACATCTCTGCTGTCTGTGACAGAAGCCCTTAGAACAGCAAGAGCAGCAGGTCACATCTGGTGCCTTCAAACAGACTCCAGAGGCAAATCGAAATGTTTGTACTTGCTCGACATTAACTCACCATCTCAGCAGCTGCTGAAGGTCACTGCAGAAATTGTCCCCAGTGATGGCTAACAAGTGTGCCTGTGGTCGGGGGAGTTAGTTAATCCAGCTCCGAACTGCAGCTGGGCTGGTTACCTCAGGGTCAGATTGGGAGCTTCTGGATTCTGGTGGACTGCTGCAGGAGGGCTGGCTGGAATATACATTAGGAGCTGGTCGATGTGCAAGCTCTACATGTTGCTGAGATCATTGGGACTGCTGAGTCCACTATGGAACAGCGGAACAGACCTGGAGATGACTCCAGAACACTGATAAATCCTAGCTGGGTCACCTAGGAGGAGGTGTGTGATGCTAAACCCAAAATCCCTAATGACCTCTAGAACATCACTGAAGTTGAGTCCCAGCACTTCTGGGAACAGATTTTAAACCCAGACAAAGCAGGTGGTTCCAACTCCAAACAGACCACAGAGAGACACCAGATACTTTCCAGTAACAAAACTGCAGAATTGGCAAGATCTTTGTTTAAAATCTTGTTTAAGGATCCCAACCGTGAATGAAAACCAGGCGTGAAGCTGCACGGAGGACTGAGAGTTCGTTTGAGCGGTCCTCTTTACCTGTAGGGGGATAAGGTTCCAGGACCAAGCAGCATCTCTTAATAAAACACAAGCTGTCACTCTGAAACCTTCAGTCAGGAGACTGTTTGGTACCAAAACATGTAAAGGACACGTGCTGGTGTTAACATTTAAATTAAAGGGAACAAAAGAGTTAAATGAAAGGGACATCTGTATTTTGAGATTGATTGCTTTCACCGGTTTCTGCAGAGCCTGAGGTCATTCATTCCTGCCATCCAGCTGAGGAGCTGTTGCTGAGTGGATTTCAATAAGTTCATTCAGGTGGATATTTCACAAAACAGCCTGAAGCTGGAGGCGTTGAGCGCTGCAGATTAAAACTGGCAGCACAGAAATCAACACCAATGGCAGATATTTGGAGCCAAGACAAAGAGCTAAAATCTTTTCTTTTTACTTTATTTTAAAAAAAAAACTGTTGGATTTTATTAAAGGGAGGTTTGCTGAGGAACCACACTTCATACGTCACTGTAAAACTGTACATCATGTACATGAGAAACGAAAAAGCAAAAGTGAAAGTGAATTTTTTGTTTGCGGTTCTTTTACCCCCGAGAGGTTTTTGACTCCAAGGAGCCTTCTTAACCCACTAAGAGGAAAGAGTTAAACGCACTTTATTTAATGCAGGGAGGTGGAGTCAAGCCAGCTGCTGCACATCTGTAAATCATGGCAGGTTTTAATCAAATCCCTTTTATGAAGGAGACCAGCTTCCAGCCTGCATCTGCTCATCACATTATCAGCTGGGAGTCTTCACTTTTTTACCTTTTTACCTTTTACATCAATTTTTCAGTATCTGTCTTTCTGTCTGTCTATCAGCAGAGGCCTTAGAGATGCTGTTGTAGCTGCACATTCCTCTAGAAACAGTAATTAAACCATTTCAGCACCATGTTTGACATGAATCCAAGGTTGTTTTTAGGGATCCTTCATTTAATGAAAAAAATCCCTGAAACCTGTGGTGATTAATCGGTTAAACTTTAACAAAAGAAAACAGGCTACATTTGTAAATCAAGCTCAAATCTAAATTGCACAATACACCGTGCTACTTAACATACTCTTTGCTGAGGCTAAGTGAGCTACCATGGTGGTGTACCAGGGCCGTGTGGAGTGTGGCTAGAAATCAGTGCATTCTTGGTTCTGTTTCTACCATACCAGGTGTTACTTTAAAGTGTCATGGCAGGGAAAAACATCACTTCATTACATCACCTAAAGGCTCATTGGTTGGCCCCCCATCTCTTTGTCATATACACCTCATCTCTGGACCAGATTACTACCTTCACTCCCACCTACAACCAACGCATTCATTTTTACCTGGCTAAGACTGAAGCCCTGGTTTTTCCCGCCCATCACTCATTTAGCGTCCATATAAAGGGAGTGTTAACATAAAGGGAGCCCTTAACTCCCAATTGCTACCCGGGCGCTGATGCTAGCAGCCCACTGCTCACTAGTGAAACTAGTTGAAAGCAGAGATCCAATTTCGGTGTATCGTACATACTGTGTGCGCACGATGTCCATACTGACAAGAATGGTAATGAAAAAAAAATAATAATATAAAAACAAAAATATTGTCTCAACTACTTCACTTCCAAGGAGGTTAAAAAAACCTGGCCGCCATGTTTGAGAGGTTGAAACACTCTACATGTCTCCAGTAGAAGGCAGACATGACCTTCAGTAAATCATTCTCCAGCACTGGCTTAACACAGTAAAGGTCCAAGAGGCTCTCTGCTAGTCCTGGACTCCGTTTTTATTGGTCCTGGTTTCAGATATACAAGTTCTGGTTTTAGTTTTTCTAGTCCTGGTTTTAGTTGTACTAGTCCTGGTTTCAGTTCTACTTGTCCTGGTTTCAGGTCTACAAGTCCTGGTTTCAGTTCTACTAGTGCTGGTTTCAGGTCTACTAGTTCGGGTTTCAGGTCTACAAGTCCTGGTTTCAGTTCTACTAGTCCTGGTTTCAGGTCTACTAGTTCTGGTTTCAGGTTTACTAGTCCTGGTTTCAAGTTCACTCGTGCTTGTTCCAGTTCTACATACCCTGGTGTTAGTTCTACTAGTCCTGTTTTCTGTTGTACTAGTCCTGGTTTCCTCTCTGCTAGTTCTGGTTTCAGTTCTACTGGAACTTGTTTTAGGTCAACTAGCCCAGCTGACAGTTCAACTAGTCCTGCTGTCTGTTCTACAAGTGCTATTGTCTGTTCTACTAGTCCTGGTTTCAAGTTCACTTGTGCTTGTTCCAGTTCTACATATCCCGGTGTTAGTTCTACTAGTCCCATTTTCTGTTGTACTAGTCCTGGTTTCCTCTCTGCTAGTCCTGGTTTCAGTTCTTCTAGTACTTGTTTCAGTTCTTCTAGTCCTGATTTCAAGTCTTGTTAGTCTTGGTTTCAAGTCCACCACTCTTCGATTTAGGCCCACTAGTCCTGCTGTCAGTTTTACTAGTCCAGGTTTCAGTTCTTCTACTCCTGGTTTCAAGTCCACTACTCTTGGTTTCAAGTTCTACTAGTCCTGGTTTCAGGTCTACTAGTCCTGGATTCAAGTTCTACTTGTCCTTTTTCCAAGTCCACTACTTTTGGTTTCAAGTCCACTAGTCTTGGTTTCAAGTTCTACTAGTCCTGGTTTCAGGTCTACTAGTCCTGGATTCAAGTTCTACTTGTCCTTTTTCCAAGTCCACTACTTTTGGTTTCAAGTCCACTAGTCTTGGTTTCAAGTTCTACTAGTCCTGGTTTCAGGTCTACTAGTCCTGGATTCAAGTTCTACTAGTCCTGGTTTTAAGTCCACTACTCTTGGTTTCAAGTTCTACTAGTCCTGGTTTCAGGTCTACTAGTCCTGGATTCAAGTTCTACTTGTCCTTTTTTCAAGTCCACTACTCTTGATTTCAAGTCCACTAGTCTTGGTTTCAAGTTCTACTAGTCCTGGATTCAAGTTCTACTTGTCCTGGTTTCAACTCCACTACTCTTGGTTTCAAGTCCACTAGTCTTGGTTTCAAGTTCTACTAGTTCTGGTTTCAGGTCTACAAGCCCTGGTTTCAAGTTCTACTAGTCCTGATTTTAAGTCCACTACTCTTGGTTTCAAGTCCACTAGTCTTGGTTTCAAGTTCTACTAGTTCTGGTTTCAGGTCTACAAGCCCTGGTTTCAAGTTCTACTAGTCCTGATTTTAAGTCCACTACTCTTGGTTTCAAGTCCACTAGTCTTGGTTTCAAGTTCTACTAGTTCTGGTTTCAACTCCACTACTCTTGGTTTCAAGTCCACTAGTCTTGGTTTCAAGTTCTACTAGTTCTGGTTTCAGGTCTACAAGCCCTGGTTTAAAGTTCTACTAGTCCTGATTTTAAGTCCACTACTCTTGGTTTCAAGTTTTACTAGTCCTGGTTTTAGGTCTACTAGTCCTGGTTTCAAGTTCTACTAGTCCTGGTTTCAGTTTTACTAGTCCTGGTTTCAGGTCTGTGACA
Source organism: Xenentodon cancila (assembly GCA_014839995.1). Classification (NCBI taxonomy): domain Eukaryota; kingdom Metazoa; phylum Chordata; class Actinopteri; order Beloniformes; family Belonidae; genus Xenentodon; species Xenentodon cancila. The sequence goes on from CM026198.1 coordinate 422,492, forward strand.
CGTAAAATAAGGCAGGTTCGTGGGACTGCTTGTTCCGCCTATTTGTAATTGGCTGTTTGAGGAAGAAGAGGCTTCAAAAGCACTCTTTAGAAACCATCACTGGGCACTGTCCCTGAAGAACTGGGGGGTGCGTCCAGTTCTTCTCCTACAGTCTGGGGATAACACTGGACCTGTAAGAAAAAGGAGAGGGCTACAGCAGTCATAAATGTAACACACAGACACATCAGAAATCCCTGTGTATCTTCTTTCCTTTACTCCTGTGGATTTATTCATTAAGTACTACTTCATCTGCTTAAGTGGTTGAGGCTCCATGGAAGGGGCTCAGATGCCTCCTCTTACAGAAGACTGCCCACGAGGAGGCGAAAAAGATTAGAGCTTTGACTGCTTTCTTTGCTGACCTTTGTTTGAGGTCACTGTGGAAATTTAAAAGCTCTCAGTGCTGGAGATGGAAAGGGTTAGCTCTGAGAAACCTCCTTACGAGGTTATTAGCATTAGCATGTCAGCCTGTGGGAATATCCCAGACAAACTAACACCGAAATGGCAGCACGCCATCAAGCCTCCACCTCGTTTGTTCAGTGTGGAAACACATTGATAATTTGTGAATGATCACAGCTCACAGCTGAACATTTAAGGCATTTTAAAGTCATCAAAAAGGAGTCGCATTAGTTTCATGGTATCTGAATGCCTGACAGTAAAAACAAAATAAAAAAAATCCAGTTTTGGTCCAGCTGGTAGACAACACCAGGTTTAAGATGTTTCAAAATTATTATTTTTTTCATTCTCTCTAGAAGATACACCCCAAAATTGGACCTCTGCTTTTTACCCATTACTAGTTTTCACTAGGAGCAGTGGGCTGCTATTCCAGCACCGGGGAGCAACTGAGAGTTGAGGGCCTTGCTCTCACAGTGATTCACCATTGTTGACTTGAACCTGGGTCCTTCACACCCCAAGCCTACAACTGTAAGCACTAGGCTATCACTCTCCTGAGTGAGTTAAGTTTGGAGAAATGAACACAAGAGTTGTCCTCTCGCCAATGACTGACAGAGATAAAAACCACGATGTTAGTGAGCAGGAAAAATGGACTTTACCTCCATCCTAATTAAACATGATAATGTCTTAGTAACTACAAAGTTTATCTGAATGAGCGTGGTAAATGAAGGCAACAGAAATATGATTAAACCTTTGGGGCTCATAGCTGTTTGGGTTTATTTAGTTTGAACCTAAACTTTCCATATTCTCTATTTTAGTACATTAAGGAATAGCTGCTGAGTTGTCGATGTCTGTACAAAGACATATCTCAGGAATGCTTGATGGATGTGGATGATTGGCACTAACAGAGACACTGGACAGTCCACATATCCACATCACTTCAGGTAATAACCAATCAAGATGTTAAAAGTGTTGTACCTCCAACCACAAGAAGCTGTTTGAGATGAACTGGTTTTGATGTGGCACAGACTCGTGACTCGTGAAGATCTGGTGGGGTTTTTCCATCTTAGCTTTAACCTGCTAACAGGCTAGCAGTTGCCTCATGCAGCAGCTGGTTGCTGGTGACGGTGATGGAGACGCTCTGCACGCCTCTTTTATGTTTTTTATGATATGTTCGCTTTACTCAGCGTTTCAGGTCCCTCAAGGCCGATGTTTCACATGTTTCCTGATTCAGAAGAATGGACCTTTAACAGACTTGTGCACAGACCCTGATGGCAATACATCCATGTGGCTCATGCATCTTGGAGCAGGAAACATCTAGAACATGCAGGCCAGCATCTCTACTGGGCCTGGATGGGGATCGACTTCACTGTTTTGGAACCATGTTTCGTTTTGGTGAAAATGATCTTAAGATGAATCCCTTCTTGAATGTTTGTTGTCATCTGTCCCTGGTACCGGCGCTGCTTGTTAGGAACATGCTAAAACAGCCATCGAAATACAAGATGTGTAGAAAAATAAAGAGTGAACCAAAACAAATCCTGCAATAATCCTCAAACCACAGTTTGAATGAGCAGGACATGACTGAGGTGCACAAAGTGTTATCCAAGACTGAACAAACATCCAATTATTGTTTCAGTACCAGCAAAGGAAGCTTTGAATTTCTTATTCTGAGGTCCTACTTGTCATGCAAAGAGACAAACAAGAGACAGCAGTCTGGACAGTGAATACAGATCAGATGTGAAATATTAGTGCAGTTAATTATTCCACCTCAAGGTCGGGTAAACAGAGCTGCGGCTTGTGAATATCAGCCTTCAGCTTTAGATTAAAGCGCCAAACCGGCAGTAATTTCCTTCCATTTTAAATTTAATGGAAGCATTTAAAATTGGCACGCACTGGAATTTATTTTGTAGAAGTCATTTCATAGAAAAGGAGATTATGCTGAAAAATAAAGCATCAACAGAAACAGGATGACAATTCCTCTTAGACTCTTATACAAACTTTCATGCAGATGTTGAAGTTCACCAAGTTACTCGCTGGAAACTTTCTTCCAACAGTTCATGTGACTCACAGAGTCCAGGAATTAAACTCTCAATGAGCAGCATTTAAACACATAAGACAGAGAGGGAGGAAAACAGTCATTAAACTCTCCTCAGAGACAGGGATTCGTTCTTGTAATGTTTTATTAATACCGCCTTCCTGCCTGAGGGCCAAAATGTTTCTTTTCTAGCGCCACAAATCCACTTTAAGAAATCAATCATTCTGCTCACTAATGGCACATCATCTGCTCCGGCAGGCTGGCAGCCTCGTTTCAAAGCCTCCACCCCTGAGCTTTTGAACTCTGATCAGAAACTGCAGATTAAAAAAGAGGAGCATTGATGGACTTGAAAACTTGCTCTTTTTTGTAGAAGAAAGTAAAAACTGATGAGGCTACAGAAGAGTCCATGAACAACAGTGTTTTTCCAGTGTAGAATGATTAGCTGTCGTCTCAGTGAGGGATACATCAGGATGGATCATCAGATCTGTCAAACCAATGAGTGAATTATCTTCAGTTGCGGTGAACAAGCAGAACTGGTTGTTTTCTGGATGCTACACAACAGTTCAAGCTTCAGTCAAGTCTCCTACTAAAAGTCCAAGTAGAAATGACGATTGATTGTTATGAATTCAACACATTCAAGGGAAAACCAACACTTGTTTTACATCCAGATCTGACTTAAACTCCTGGAACAGGATCGACAGAAAGAAAAAAAAAAAAACTGGTGGTGTTTTCAGTGAATGCAGGTGAATGAGACAATGACATCTACACCGTCACTCTACAGAGAGCTGCTCATGGTCGGTGAAGGTGAGGCATCTCTTAAAGTGGAGACATAATGGAGTCCACCTTTAGCCCTGTTGACACAGGAAGTTCCTTCCACCTCTACACCCTCCTTTATTCAGCCTCAATGTGCTGTGTTAAAAATTATGAAGGCGGAACAACGGAACATTGTAGTTAAAGTCTGTTTGGTCTTTGAAAGAATCAGTAGAGCCAAAAACAGGCTGTGAGACATGTAAAGACAGACTGTATAAAAAGAACTACACAAACACCTAGAGGTTTCTGAAAAAGACTTTTCTTTATCTTCCTGCTCAGCACCATGTTGGCAGGAATAACTCCTCCCAACTCTCCATTATCCAAACATGGTCACATGAGCGAAACAAGCAGGTCTGGAAGCTGGCTAGAAAACATCTGCCTGAACTCAAGTAACCACAAGTTAACCAGTGTAGTTTGGTTTGGACTGAGCTCAGTAGGCACGCACACTGACCTCAGGGCTAAACTAATGTCAGCTTACAACATCCTGAACCAGGTCTAGTAGAACTAAAACCAGGATCAGCGGGGCGGACACCAGGACTAGCAGAACTGAAACCAGGACTAGTTCAATTGATACTAGGGCTTGCACAACTGAAATTAGGACTACCGGAACTGAAATCAAGACCAGCATAGCCAAGATCAGGACCAGCAGAATTTTGCTGGGGCTTGTGGTCACTTGTGGTGACTGTCGGTTGTGGGTTTAAAGCCTTTGTTGTCGATGGAGTCTACTGATTTGAGTTTAGGTTCCACCAGACTTTCACTTGGAAGGATCCTAAAACAATCCATCGTGGCTCCAGGGTTCCTTCAGCTGGTCAACACTGGAGGAGCTCTGGAGGTGCTGATGAACATTCACAGCAGGTCCTCCTGTTTCAAATGTTGTTTCAATAGTGACATCAGAAACAAGCTCCAACAGTTTTGTCATCAGCTTGTCAAAGGTCCCTGTGGACATCTCAACATTACTTTGCCTATAAATTAATTAAATAATCAAACATGATTATTTATCTTTGTGTTTCTGTGTTTAATCAGGCAGTTACCCCTGCATTTGCATTTTCCTTCAGGCCTTGTGTGCTAGAAGTGATATGAATGATACGAGTGCCGGGAAACTGTGACCAATTAGTGAAACGAGAAACAAACTAATTTTCTAACATTGTTTTCCTCCTTTAAAGAAATTATTTAAAAAAAACTTTCCTGATTCCTCTCCTCTCTATAGTCTTCCAGCGACTAATATCTGATGATCTCTATTGTTTTTCAAACCAACATCCTCAGTTCCATGCAGCAGTTGTACAGCTGAACGGGACTGATGGCCCTCCAGGGTTGATCACTTTCCCAGGGAGTTAACCATTTGCCCCACGAACTGACCGCTTGTTCTGAGACCCAACCATTTGTTTGTGGGAGCCAACTGCTTGTGCTGGGAACCGGCTACTTGCTCAGGAAGTCAACCATTTGCCCCAGGAACCAACCACTTGCCATGAGATCCAACCATTTGCTGTGGGTGTCGACCGCTTGCCCTGGGAGTTAACCATTTGCCCCAGAAACCAACCGATCGCTTGTCCTGGAAAAAAAACTGGGGAACTTTTGCCTGCAACATATTGCATGACTTCCTGTTTGTTGTTTGCGGTCTGTGGCTGTCTGCACGGCGTCACAGGTTCTGATTCTTTAAACCCTTAACTCTAATTTTAGCTTGTTTTCTGATAATAAAACACTAGCACCGTCCTAATCAAAGACGCTCGGAACACCAGCACCCGCTTCACCTCCAACCGTTTTTCCCCACTCAGCGACACCCGCTGAGAAACGGACCTTTGTGATCTGCGACTCCAGTGACCGTAGTCAGGTGCATCCCAGGGGCCAGAGCGGCGACTTCAAAGCACATCTGAAGCTGCTGGAAAGAGTCATCACACATTCAGGAAAGTTATCAGACATGCCACCGTAATGACAGCCATCTACGCCAGTCAGAGGTCACTAAAACAAATATTGTGTCAGTGTGTAACTACAACAAAACCATGTCGGACTAGATTACTGTAACGTATTATTAGCAGGATGTCCAAGTAATGCCCTGAATATCCTCCAGCTGATCCAAAATGCAGCAGCGCGAATGCTGACAAGAACCAACAAGAACCAAGTTCTCCGTTCTCAGAGTGCAGGTTTACTTGTAGTTCCTAGAAGATCCAAATGTAGATCAGGAGGACGGGTCTTCTGCTATCAGGAACCATCACTATGGAACCAACTTCCAGTTTGGGTGAAGGAGGCTGACACCTCCTCCACCTTTAAAACCAAACTTCAAACGTTTGTGTTCAGTAAAACATCTAGTTGGTGTAAACGTTAGTGTGTTCAACACAGCTTCATCCTGGATCTGCTGCTCTAGACCTGCTGCAGGGGGACACCAACATGATCCACTGAGTGGTGCCCTTCACCTCCTCTGTTTCCCTGTCTTTTCTTCACCTCAATCCTCAGTTATTAACAGTATCCCATAAGCATAATTTTGGTCCATTGTTCTTGTAGTTTGTTGTGCTGGTCTTTCCCCTGTTTCTCTTCCTACATGTTTTGCAGACCAGAACCTCAGGAGCTGCATGATGTCCTGCAGTCCCACCCTCTGGGTCATCCTACCCAATTGGTCTTCAGCAGGAGGGTCTCCCCTTATGATCCAGGTCCTGATCCATGTTTCTTCCCTCCTAATGGGGATTTTTTTCCTGCCACTGTTTGGTTTAAGGTTTTTCTCCCACTAGTGAAGTTTTTACCTGCCGTTGTTTATGTAATAATTGCTCAGGGGTCATGTTCTGGGTCTCTGGAAAGATCCTGGAGACAACTTGTGTTGTAATAGATGTATAAATAAAATTGAATTGAATTAAGAGTCAAACATTTGCCCTAGGAACCGACTGCTTGTCCTGGAACTTACCGCTTGCCATGAGACCCAACCCATTTGGTGTGGAAACCGACCGTTTGCCTAGGGAGTCCACCATTTGCCCCAGGAATTGACCTCTTGTCCTAGCAACTGATCACTTGTCTTAGAAACTGACCGTTTGCTATGAGACCCAACCATTTGCCTCTGAAAACAAAAGCTTGCCCCAAGAACTGACAGCTTGCCACCTTGACAGTTTCCCAGTTGTTCTTGGTTTCCAAGCAGATCAGCAGTAGGAAAGTATTTTTTTCACTTCTGGTCATGTGATTTGGCACTCCAACCAAGAATACATCAGGTCTTCCTTTTGTGGCTTATAACTGGTACTCAAGACAAATGGTGACACCGTGTTATGTAGTCATTCTCGATGCAGGTGGTGCTTCAACAAGAATTACTGAAGGAAAAGGCGAGACAAACAACAAGAAGACACCTTATTCATCTGTTTGTTAATGCAGTGCTACTTCTATCTCTATGTCTTGGTCCAATAAATGGTGAAATGTTCTAGAAGTGATTTCTGTGTTCAGGTTCAAACTGCATGAATCCAGACAGATATGAGCTCTACAAGGGGAAGATTTAGTCACATATATGTTGCTTATCTTCAGTTACTTGGCTCTGATCACATTTATTTTTCCTTTTACACTTCTGTTGGAATCTCATGTTTCCTTTTTTTGAACACCAGAATGGGATGTCCCTGAAGTTCATGTGAGTCAAGGCAGGTGAGCCAATACTCTTGGCCATATAGTGTATTTTAAATTAGCCTTCATCTTACAGCAGAAAAGAGAAATAACAGATCCATCTATTTTGGCGTATTCAGTTTTTGTTTTATTTTTATCATTATTAACAGCATCATAAAAAAGCAGAGATATGCAGGCTCCATGACAACAGTAAACACAGTAAACAGAGATTTTTTGTTTGGTTGCATTGTGAAACTAGCTCTGCACCTAGTTATCTTTAAAAGAAATAAAAAGTATCTGGCAGTTCTTGGCTTGGCTCGTACTCCGAACAGCAGAGCACAGAATGCAGACCTGCCATGGAGCTAACCTTGACCACCGCTGCCGTGGTGGGAGGCTGATGCAGGAGCGGAGGAGTGGAGGTGTAGGGGGTCGTGAACCAGCCCTCGGGTATTAAATGGATAATTCCACTGCACACTTACTAGAGCTGAGAGGCACAATAGTTTTTAGAATACCTCATACCAGCAACAACACAGCAAACTCCATCATCTACTGGAACATGAATGGTGAAAACCTCTCCACCCTCCACCCAAAACCCCCACTCTGTTTTCTGTTTCTGGTTCCTACTCCTCCCTCCCTGGAAGTCCATATTCTCCATCATCTTCTAGGACTGAAGCCTCTGCTTCAGATCAATTAGACATGTGCCAAATGTTAAATAAACCTTCAACTGCACCAATTAAGAATTAACAGAATGTTGATTAAAAGGAATTCTGAGTATCCACAGTTGGCATAAGCATGGCTTAAACAGCTAACCAGTTATTGCTGAGCTGAAGTGGGTGTGTTCCAGGCAGGTTCCAGGCAATTTCCAAGTGTGTTTACCTGCTGTTGTTTATGTAATAATTGCTCGGGGGTCATGTTCTGGGTCTCTGGAAAGATCCTGGAGGCAAGTTGTGTAGTAGACGCTATATAAATAAAATTGAATTGAATTCATCTCCCGCCAATATGGCATCCCAAAAACAAGAATAAAACATTTGGGTGATGTATCAGGGGGTTGGTCTGGTGTTCTTCATGACAGGGTGGTCTGGTTCCCATCCTGGAGAACACTGTCCTGCATATGTCGGATGTTTAATGGTTTAACAAACCTGATTCAGATGATGGGACCATCATCTGCTTGTCATCAAGGTCTGCACAAATCTGCTGCTGATCTGCTTATCTGAATCAGAAAAAGATGCAGAAGAAAAAAAAAGAAGAAAACATGCTGGACAGTAGTCGCCAAGACCAAAACTGGACAGCCCTGGTCTATGATGAGAGAACAAAAAAACAAAAACAACCCCAAACCAAAAAAATACATATAAATTCATCAAAAACTTTATGGACACCAAAACCCAGGTGCTCGAGCGATCCTTTCAAAGTTCAGATCTCAGCGCAGGTCTGAGTCCAGATGTCAGTCCAGATCTCAGTCCTGATGTCATCACGGACTCAGTCCACTTATCAGTTGAGATTTCAGTCCAGATATCAGTGCTGTTATCACTCCAACTGTCAGTCCAGATCTTAGTGCTGGTCTTAGTCCAGATATCAGTCCAAACATCAGACCAGATCTCAGCACAGGTCTTAGTCCAGATATCAGTCCAAATGTCAGTCCAGGTGTCAGCCCAAATTTCAGTCCAGATCTCAGCACAGGTCTTAGTCTAGATGTCAGTCCAGATCTCAGCGCAGCTCTCAGTCCATATGTCAGTCCTGCTGATATTCTGACTATGAGGGCAAACCTGCAGGACTGAGGCTGGAGTCAGGAGTTCGGTGTGGGGGATCACAGTAAGGTGAAGTGGCAGGTAGACGTGGATTATTGGTTTCAGCTGCTGGAGTGTTTCCACCCTAAGTGTCGAGTGTTAATCGAGGTTTTGTTACAGAGCGGCGCCTGCTGCTGCGCTCACAAATGGAGCTCATCATTACATCACAGTGTGCCTCTCAGCAAACCCACAGTGATCTCATATTGTTAGTGAACACAAATAAACTCAAAGTAAAAAGCTAATCCCTCCATTAAAGCAGGATAAAGCAACACACAGCAATTACAGATAAATAGTAGTGTGACTAATCCGTTAACGTCCCGGGGTAAGAAGACGAGCTGAACTGCATAATCAACCCCACGATGACATTCACCCACTGAGTTTTTCTAATGTGCTTATGAAGCTTATCTTATTCTTTCTCAACGTTCAGCACTTATACACTGTTTCCTGGACATTCACGGCAGCCAGGGCTGTTATTGGTATGTCTGTGTCTTTATAACTAATAGAAAGTGTAATGAGCAGCAGCCAGCTAAAGGTGTTTTAAAAGAAGGATTAAAAAAACTGGACCAACTCCACTGTGACATCACTGCAGGTATCTGAAGAGGACCTATGAGAGTAGCATGTTGGCAGGACTCAACGCAACTTCATTTATGAAGCCCTTTAAAAAAAACACAGTTGACAAAAGTGCTGAACACAAACATGGGTTCCGAGAAAAACATGTAAAACAAATGTTAACATTAAAGCATAAAACAAAAATGAAACAATAAGATAAAACACTAAGACTTCAAACTGATTTAAAAGCCAAAGTGAAAAACTATATTTTAAGTGAGGATTTAATGCAGGAAGTGAGTCGGTCTGTCTGATTTGTGAAGGTAAATCGTTCCACAGTTTTGAGCCGGCGACTGAAACGGCGCCGTCGCCTCTAAGCTTCCTCTGAGTCTTAGAGACGACTAACATTCACTGATCTGCTGACCTGAGGGAGCGTGAAGGAGTGAAGGAGTGAAGGAGTGAACGGCTGAAGCAGGTCTGATACATACTTTGGAGCGAGACCATGGAGACATTTAAAGACAAATAAAAGACTTAAAATCAATGCGTAAACAAACCGGGAGCCAATGAAGTGATGCTAAAATTGGAGTCATATGTCTTGTTTATTTGAACCAAAAATTGCGCAGCAGCATTTTGAACTAACTGCAGCCAAGTAACTGATTTCTAGATAACTCCAATGTAAAGTGCATTACAATGATCTAAACGTGTTGTAATAAAAGCAGGAATTAAAATCTCAGTGATGTCGGGAAAGAAAAGGCTTAACCTTGGCCAGCTTCCGTAGATTAAAAAAGCTGGACTTTAATTAAATTAATTGACATCCATGTAATCATTTCATCAATACACTCTAGTAATTGCTTAGCAGAGTAAGATTTTTCATGCTCAGTGGAATATATATTTGGCTGTCATCAGCATAAAAGTGGAATGAAATTCCATGTTTTTGGAGAACTGATCCAAGCAGAAGCAAATATATTAAAAAAAAGAAGAAGGCCGAGATTAGAACCCTGAGGCACTCCGCATGTAAGAGGTGCTCTGGAAGGACAATCCAAAACTAGTTCCAGTGGTTTGTTATTACAGGTAAATACAAAGCAAGCCATACTACTTTTTAAGGGTCCAAAATCATGTTAAACTGTCTATCTTTGGGGTCAGCCCTGCCCCCTTAGACCAGATTCATTCTCCACCCAGCTGGTCTTCAGCAGCAAACCACTAAGAGAAAACTTGTTTTGTAATAGATGCTATATGAATAAAACTTAATTGATTTGAATTGATGTTGGACAACCTAAACACAAGGGCAACAGCACCCCAGAGTACCTACTGCAAGTTGCATTTATAGTAGTGGGAACAGTGAACAGCAACACCTTCACTGAGTTTGAGTTGGAAGTCCCAAAGTCAAGGTGAGACATACCTCCACACGTGGTGGAGAATGAAAGGGCAAAAAAAATCTTGTGGGACTTCCAGATCCAGACAAATGAACTGGTGATGGCTAACCACCAGGCATAGTGGTGGTCAATAAACTCCAGAAGAGAGCACTGATTGACGTGGGAATCCCAAGTGATAGCAACATCAAAAAGAAGGAACGCGAGAAACTGGAAAAGTACCAGGGGTTGAAGGAGGAGACAGAGAAGATCTGGTGAAGATCTGGTGTGAACACAGCAGTAGTGCCGATAGTAGTTGGACCACTTGGAGCTGTGTCCTCCAAGCTGGGAGAGTGGCTCCAACAGATCCCAGGGGCAACATCAGAGATCTGGTTCCAGACAAGTGCAGTCCCAGGAACAGCTGATACTGTGCAGGACCATCAAGCTCCTAGACCTCTATTAGAGGACCCAAGCTTGGAGTAGACAACACCCACACAGGAATAAGAGTGGAAGTGTTATATGCGTCAAGTCAAAGTCAAAATCAAAGTCAAAGTCAAGTTTATTGTCAATTCTACTACATATAAGATACATACAGAGAATCGAAATTATGGGGAGGGAGGGAAACGGAGGAAGATCAGGGAGAGTGTTCAGCTTCCTGATGGCCTGGTGGATGAAACTGTGCCTCAGTCGGCTGGTTCTGACCCGCAGGGTCCACAGCCTCCTCCCTGATGGCAGCAGACTGAAGAGGCTGTGTGACGGGTGGGTGGGGTCTCTCACAATGCTGAGGCCTTTGGAGTCAGACGGCTGCTGTAGATGTCCTGAAGTGAGGGGAGAGAGACACCAACGATCTTCTCAGCTGCTCTCACAACGCGGCAGGATGCAGTGCAGCTCCGTACCCGAGGTGATGCAGCTGGTCAGGTTGCGGTGCAGCTCCGTACCACACGGTGATGCAGCTGGTCAGGATGCGGTGCAGCTCCGTACCACACGGTGATGCAGCTGGTCAGGATGCTCTCGATGGTGCCTCTGTAGAAGGTGTACCTGATGGGGGCGGGGCTCTGGCTCTTCGCAGTTTGCGGAGGAAGTAGAGGCGCTGCTGTGCCTTCTTGGCGAGTGATGCAGTGTTAACAGTCCAGGAGAGGTCCTCTGAGATGTGGACACCCAGGAACTTGGTGCTGCTCACCCTCTCCACAGTGGCACCGTTGATGGTCAGAGGAGCATGCTGGGTGTGTTGTCTCCTGAAGTCAACAACAATCTCCTTGGTCTTCTCCACGTTCAGGGAGAGATTGTTGTCGCTGCACCACTCAGCCAGGCGGCTCACTTCGCTTCTGTAGTTTGACTCATCGTTGTTGTTGATGAGACCCACCACAGTCGTGTCGTCCGCAAACTTTCCGAAGAGGTTGGAGCTGTGCATCGGTGTGCAGTCGTGGGTCAGCAGGGTGAAGAGGAGGGGGCTCAGCACACATCCCTGGGGGGCCCCTGTGTTCAGTGTGATGGTGCTGGATGTGTTGCTGCCGACCCGTACTGCCTGTGGTCTCCCAGTCAGGAAGTCCAACAGCCAGTTGCACAGCGAGGTGCTGATCCCCAGCTGGTCCAGTTTGTGAACGAACTGCTGGGGGATGATGGTGTTGAATGCTGAACTGAAGTTGATGAAGAGCATTCTCACATAAGCGTTTCTGGTGTCCATATGTGTGAGGGCTGTGTGGAGGGCAGTGGAGATGGCGTCGTCAGTGGACCGGTTGTGGCGATATACGAACTGGTAGGGGTCCAGAGAGGGGGGGGGGGGCAGCCTTGATATGATGCATGACTAGCCGTTCAAAGCACTTCATGATGATGGGAGTCAGTGCGACTGGACGGTAGTCGTTGGAGCAGGAGGGAGATGACCGTTTTGGGACCGGACGGATGTTGGTGGCTTTGAAGCACGTGGGAACCACCGCCTGACTCAGTGACATGTTAAAGATGTGTGTGTGTTTCATGTTTAATCTTAGAACTGTGTCCACATATCAGCCACATCGTTGGGATGGAGTGATGGTGTCAGTTTTAATTTACTTCTAACGGGGGCGTTTCCCCCCTCTACACAAACTAAAATGTGTTATAAAAGCAGACAGAAGCGTAAAGGCAGTGGAAGAGCCAAAATAATAATTTCAAGATGATTAAGCCTTCTTCAAACACCCTAATTGAAATAAGTTCTCTCTCTACTACCCCAAAGGGATAAATATAACCTGTCAGCAGCCAAACAGTTTTGTCAAAACTAACTTTTGTTGAAAAGTCAAATAAAGGACGAAGCGTCTGTCTTATGTAGCTCATTAGAGGAGAGATGAGGTGGATGCTGCGAGCCTAGGAAGACCTTTCAGCTGTCCAACACCTGCTTTCCCTGTCAGGGAGGAAAACAGTCGATGTGGATGTTAAACAACAACAACGTCAAGAGGGAAGCGCAGAGACATACCCCTCCAACACTGTGATGGCGGCTCTAAGACTCTGTGGGTATTCCATGGAGCTTCGCTGTCTTTTCATCTGAGACAAACACTCAGAGAAGTTCAGATCTTCATCCATTAACTGACAGAAGAGGAAGTGAGAACGTTCTGTTCTCTTTGGAATAACACTCTTTCAGCGGCTCTTTCCTAACCTCAGAAAACATCTAGGAATCCTTAATCTTCGTCTGTAGCAGAAATGTGAAAATTAACTGTCTATCAAGCTTATGCTTTCACCTGGAGACCGTGTGTGGGGAGAGGGTGTCACACCTACTTCTTACCAATTGTACTGATCAGGTTAATGTCAGACTGGTTAAGAAAAATGTTGAAGTTACAGGCTGTCAACTAATGTGGAATTGTTGCATCTGGTAATTAGTCTATCCGAATCAGATCTAAACGGGTTTGTGTCCTTGTAGACTGTAGTCAGATCTGACGAGTCCTTCATACCCATACCTGTAGCTGTAGACATCCTGTCAGTGAAACAGGTGAAGGCGATTGTCTTTATTTTCATACTTAGATAGTCCACTCACAGATCCAGCTGATTAACTTGGATCCATTCACACATCCCTAGCTGGTTTCTGAACACATCATGTTATGGACTTACGAAGCATCCAGACTGAAGTTCTCCATCATCATGATCGTCTTCCCACAGAGCCTTGATCTCACAAGACAGCCTTGTGGAGCTTTGTGAAACATATACGAGTGATCTCTGTCTTGGGATGTTCATTATTGTGTTCATGGACATAAAAATAATGACGTGTGGGAGTATGACTTCTGGACATTTTATGGGTTTGAGCTGCAGAATGAAGTGTGCTGTCTGCTAAGAAGAGAAAAAAGTTATCGCTAATATCTGCTAACTCCTCCCTGGAAAGCTTTTTGGTCACCTAGCAACTGGAGTCAACATCGCTGGCAAACATCCACATGTCCAATCCAAAAAACTCCTTACACCCTCATGATGATGTCCACACTTGTTGTCACTCATCTTCAGTTAGGTTTAGATAATAATAACTTGTGTTCCTAGTAATCATTTTGTCACGTTTAGGTTATTATAACAGGTAACAGACAAATGTTTGTATGATGGTTCTATTTCAGCCTATTTCTGACACTTATGACTCAGCTATGATACTGGTAAGACCTATCTGGGCCAGATGTGGTCCAAAGGTACTGAAATGGAACTAATTGGCAGTTTATACTCCTTCATATTTACTGCTGGTTCTGTGCGGACCACAACAATGGTGATGGGCTCAGTTGGTAGTATTGTATTTTCTATTTTGCATTCCCGTGTACTACTACTCTCCTACTACTCATTTTCAGAGACTGTAAGAGTTGTTCAACATTTATAAGTTCCTACAATAATAAGATTAGTTACGCTTCAGTCACCACTTTAGAGACAAATGGAATCAACTAAAAGAAGCTCGACAACTAAACTGACAGTACTTGAAATATTTTGAATTCTTTTTGAATTCTTACATCTGCAAATTAAAGCAGCACATAGAAACTGTTGACGTTTCTAGCTCAGCAGGTCCCCCTACAGGTGTGGAGGTGAAGTTGCTTTCAAGGCACAGTGACACTAACTTGGAGTCTTGCTTTGTCCCTGTCTCATTTTCTCTTCCATCAGTGCTTTCTTGAGTCGTATTCTCCTTTGCCATGATAAGCCATCATTGTTGTTGTGTGACACAGTAAAATGTAAAGAGTTATGTAGTTGCTGGATGAGACACCCGAGACGGGAGTCCAAAGTTGCTTTTGCTGGTTTTAGCAAAAGTAGGAATGGTTTTATCTGTCCAGCCATACACATTAACTTCGCAAAAATTCTTTCTGGAGAAATGTGTCTATGTCTCGTCCAGGCTCAAAAAAGGCAACTGGACTTCTATACTTTTCTTCAAGAACAGAAAGAAAACACAGACCAACTGATTCAAGTATCTGTGATCTCCAAGAGTCTAATGAAAACAACAAAGATTCTGCAGAATTCTTAATAACAACTTAAATTAACAGATTTTTATTTTAAAACCAACAACGGTCCTTCACCAGTGTTCCTGGTCCACCGCAGACATTCTGGATGTCTTTTGTTAAGACTAGTCAGGTTGTTGCTCCGCCTACATCACAAGAATTCTCTTTCTGATTGGTTGGATTTCTATAAAAACATCATCCAGAGGCAGCTTCTTCTATACCTGGCACCACCTCCTGTTTGAAATTGGTTCATCTACCGGTCACCAGGGACCGGATCCAGAACTGCGATTCCTCTACCGACCACCAGGATCCAGAACTGTGGTTCCTCTACCAACTACCAGGGTCCAGACCAGTGGTTCCTCTACCAACCACCAGGTCCCTGGTGGACCCTGATCTAATGGTGAGTTCATCTCCACTGACTTTAATATCGTCATAATTTGTTTTTTGTAACCTTCATTTTTTTTAGGTGGGCATGTTGCAACCAGCCGACAGACACGCTCGTTCCGTCCTTTGGCAATATGACGCTGGGTTATACAATGAAAACAAGGTGTCAAAAGCACAGAAATGTATTGATATCACAGGGGTGTGTCTAGCTCAATTCTGTGTTTAAGATGAAGAACCCCCAGTGATGTATTCTGTCTTAGCTGGTGTTTTCCAGATCTGACATTGAAAGACATCTCAGTTCTTCAGACTTACTGAGTTCTGTGGTGAGGATTTTCAGACTTCATTCTAAAAGTGACATAACTGGTTTCTGAGTAATGTTTGGTTTCATCAGCGAGAAAACAACTGCAGGTGGAAAATTCCATTAAAAAAGCCATTCCGAGTGGTAACTAATCCATTGTTTCCCCGTGTGTTCATTCTCAGGTAAAGCAGAAATGAGCTGAGCCTGTTTGATCTACATTCGCCCACCTCCTGCTGTATCCGACATCCTTCAGCAGAGAGAAAATGTACAGAGTACAATTACTGAGCTACACTTTACTTCTGGTTAAACTCGAGCCTTAAATCACACACAGCTTCGCTTTGTAGGAAAGCTCATTTTGTCTGAAAAGTAAATGATCTTCTCGGTTCCCTGCGTTCCCCTTGTTTCAGCGAGCCAGAGACTCACTCTTAATCTTTTCATGAAATGAGACTATAAACAAGCAGAAAGTCAGCAGACGTCTTCTATTCCATTCCAGTGGAAAAGGTTGGAGCTAGCCTTGGGTAAAGCTGTTAGTGCTTCATGCTCCAGCAGTCTGGCAACTATAGGGGAACCTTCGTGTGAGGGTTGCAGAGGTTGTGTATCTTTTCAGGCAGTATGATGTAGGTTTTTTTTTTTTTTTTTCGTTTTGTTTTTGAAAACCAATCCGCAGTCCTGTTGTGTGCAGGGAAGAAAGAAATGGAAAGAGGTTGTTTAAGTTGAGACTGTTCATGACTCACACTGAGGTCAAACACTAAACTGGGTTTACGTTCAGTCATGGAATGAAACAGTCATGTTCCAAAGTTCCTGCTGTTTTCAAGATCCAGTTAGAGTTGCACACCTCTAGAAAAGCAGATGTATTAATGCAAAGGAGGAAGTACCAGCAATGGTGTAACAGAAGCAGCTGTTGCTGCAGAACACACTGGAAAGATTTATAAAACCGTTTCCCAAACTATTTTACTATAAGTCCATTATCAATATTCCCTTCATCACAGGAGCTTGTTGGATCCTAGTTCAGCTGTTTCTAGACAAAAGATGGAAGTACATCTGTAGATCCCGCCCCCCAAGTAGCACAATCCAGTTTCCCCAAGTCAAAAGATGACTACTACAGATGACTACTCTGATACAAAAACTCACTGAACTACAAAAAAAGAACTTCACTTTCTACAGTCCAAGTCTGAATTCAGTCTCATCTTTGGTGCTTCACCATCAGAAACCAGATTCCAGGGAAAAAGTCTACTAGACTCACAAAACCACATGACTGAGCTGAATCATTATTGATTTGTTTGTGCCAACAGCAGGAGTTTGATTGGATAAGACCTTGAAGTGATGCCGATAGGTGAACTGTAAATCATCTGGATCCATCAAGCTGTTGAGTACTTTGGATTTATTCAAATGCACCTTGTAGTTGCTGATATACATTTACTTCAAATTAGCTATGTCATTTTAGCGCAACAATCAGATTAAGCTTAAATCACGTCAAAAGGAGATGCACACTGTCTGAAAAAAAAGAGTGGGGGGAACACATGGTTTTAAACAGCAGTTTGTTCAGAGGATAAGACCTGGTTTTCAGGTGCAGCATGGTTGAGGCAGCAGTCCCCTACACCTCTCGCTGCTCCTGGGACTCTGTCGAGTCGTTGCCTTCTCGTCTCGGCCTCTGCGCTCTGATAAACAGCTGCAGTCATGCTGGTTGCAGTCATCCCGCTCTCCTCTGCAGAGCACCAGAGGCTGTCCTCTGTCTGCGCTGTCCCCCCACATCAAGTCAAATATGTCCACTATGAGCCTCTGTTGATTCACTTTTTCCATACACGAAGTCCTTTAAAGGTTACGCCAAAGCAGCCATGTCATACACCTAAAACCATCAGCTGACGCGTCCAAAACCTTAAACCCCACTTTTAAAACTGTATTCTTTACTTGTAAAAACATAATGAAAATCATCTGAATGTAGTGCGTCTTAGTACAAGACAAGTATAACCTCAGATAAACTACAACATCTAAGCTTTTTGTTTTTTTTCCCCACAAATGCTATTAATTTATTATTTTGTTACAATTACTAACAAACATGATTCAAAAAAATAAAACAAATCATTTGAGCAAAATGAAGTACCTGCTTACTGCTCTCTAATGTTTGAAGGGTAAGTTTCAACCAGGTGCTGCTGATCATCATCACTGATGAACTGATCACCAGCAGGTGTGCAGACCTGCACAGAAGCAGTTGTTTGCTGGTCTGGTACATTTAGATCTTTTTTTAACACAACAAGAGGGAAAGACATCAGCAATGGTCTTAGAGAAGCAACTGTTGCTGCACAGCGATCTGGAAAGGATTATAAAACCATTTCCAAAGAATTTCGAGTTCAACGTTCTCCAGTGAAAAAGATTATTTACTAGTATAAAATATATTTAGGAAAAACAAGTCCAATTATGACTGCTTTACCACTGTGCTTGACAGTGGGTCTGAGGTGTTTCTACTGGTTTCCTGGTATCATGCTTCTGGACATTAAGACCAAACATTTCCACTTTGGTGTCATGTGTCCAGAGGACGTTGTTCCATAGAGAGCTGTGTTTTTGTTTTCACAGAAACATGGCTCAACGACAGCATACCGGACCACGCCATCCAGCTCGACCAGCTGACCTGCTACCGGGCGGACCGAGCACACACCGAGGCAGGTAAGGGCCGCAGTTGTGGCCTCCGTCTTTTCCTCCGTGATGCTTGGTGTAGAGGCAGCACGGTGGCTTAGTGGTCAGCACTGTTGCCTCACAGCAAGAAGGTTCCTGGTTTGATTCCCGGCCCGGTGGGTCTTTCTGTGTGGAGTTTGCATGTTCTTCCCGTGCTTGCATGGGTTCCCTCCGGCTTCCTCCCACAGTCCAAAAAACATGCATACTAGGTTAATTGATCTCACTAAATTGCCCGTAGGTGTGAACGTGAGTCTGCTTGTTTGTCTGTCTTGTATGTGGCCCTGCGATGGACTGGCAACCTGGCAACCTGGCAACCCGCCAACCTACCGCGCGAATATTCGGTCATACTACTCACTGCTGTTTACACACCCCCCAGCCCCTCCTCAGACACCAGGAGAGACGCGTTGACCGAGCTGTACCAGCGGATCAGCGAGCAGCAGACAGCCCACCCTGAGGCCTTCCTCATCCTGGCGGGGGACTTCAACCACGCAGACCCAAAGACCATCTTTCCAAATCTTCACCACCACATCAAGTTCCCCACGCGAGGAGACAACATTCTGGACCAAGTCTACACCACCAGCAAGGCAGCCTACAAACACACCATCACTCCATCCCAACGATGTGGCTGATATGTGGACACAGTTCTAAGATTAAACATGAAACACACACACATCTTTAACATTTCACTGAGTCAGGCGGTGGTTCCCACGTGCTTCAAAGCCACCAACATCCGTCCGGTCCCAAAATGGTCATCTCCCTCCTGCTCCAACGACTACCGTCCAGTCGAACTGACTCCCATTATCATGAAGTGCTTCGAACGGCTAGTCATGCATCATATCAAGGCTGCTCTCCCCCCCTCTCTGGACCCCTACCAGTTCGCATATCGCTCCAACCGGTCCACTGACGACGCCATCTCCACTGCCCTCCACACAGCCCTCACACATATGGACACCAGAAACGCTTATGTGAGAATGCTTTTCATCGACTTCAGTTCAGCATTCAACACCATCATCCCCCAGCAGCTCATTCACAAACTGGACCAGCTGGGGATCAGCACCTCGCTGTGCAACTGGCTGTTGCTGATCCATCACTCCTGGACGAGTGACAACTGTCTTGAATGTTTTCCACTGAATGTTCTCACTGTGAAATGTTGAACTCCAGATAGTTTGGAAATGGTTTTATAAACCTTTCCAGATTGATGTGCAGCAACAGTTTCTTCTCTGACTGTTTGTTCCATCTTGATGTTTGATTTTATTGATAATTGTGGCCAGAAACAATTGTTTTTATGAGACTACAACAGTGAGAGCATGTGTATCTGCACTCTCTGCTAAGAATGCTGTTGCTCTTCTATCTTCACATAAACAGTTTTCCGCTGCGTTGAAATTCAACATGTTGAACCTTCTCAGTGAGGACGTCCTTCACAACAACCCATCTCTCAGATCACTGGTGCATCCAGTTTATTACAACTACAGTTACATTTAATTGTGTTGTCACACTCCAGCAGTGGCTGTTATTACATGGAAGGAAGTGAAGTGACACATCTGTAGGGCTGACACGAGGAGGTGGAGGGGTGGATGGATGGGTCAGCAGGGAGAACAGGATAAGGGCTCCAAACAGTCTTTTGGAAGAAAAACACCTCCCACATACTCTCCACACCTTCACAAGGAACTAACCAGACTTGGAATTAACAAAGCCATGAGCTGTAAAACAATGCCAAAAGAGAGATGGCAGGACTTTTTTTTCTAATTTGTTCACTTGCGTGAACAACAATCCCTCATGAAAACTCTTGACATGCACTAAAAATCCAAGTTCAAGTCCCATCTGAAGTAACAGGGTACATCAGACATTATAGTGTCAGGTCATAGCAGAAAATAAATAAACCTGCGGTTCCCCTAATGACCGCTTTGGTCCAGATCCGGGACCGCGGTTCCCCCTAAGGACCATTACGGTCTGGATCCGGGACTGTGGTTCTCCCTACCGACCACTAGGGTACGGATCCTGACCTGCGGTTCCCCCTACAGACCGCTACGGTCCGAAACGGGACTGTGGTTCTCCCTACCGACCGCTAGGGTACGGATCCTGACCTGCGGTTCCCCCTACAGATCGCTACGGTCCGAAACCGGGACTGTGGTTCTTCCTACCGACCACTAGGGTAAGGATCCTGACCTGCGGTTCCCCCTACAGACCGCTACGGTCCGAAACCGGGACTGTGGTTCTCCCTACCGACCGCTAGGGTACGGATTTTGACCTGCAGTTCCCCCTACAGAGCGCTACGGTCCAAATCCGGGACTGCGGTTCTCCCTGCCGACTGCTTTGGTCCAGATCCGGGACCGCTAGGGTCTGGATTATCTCCATTGATCTCCATGTTGTTTGATTTCAAATCCATGAGAACTGTACGGAGAACTATTATGTACCTCATCAGTTAGAATAATACAAAACCACAAATGCATGTATATTTAGGGGTGTGGACTTTGATGGTGTGCGTCAACTTGCCTTGCGTGGCAAAAGCAAAACTAAAATTTGTGGTAATTATACTGAAGTGGGCATGTTCCAGTCAGCTTCCAGACCTGCTTGTTCCTCCCATTTAATCGTTTTAGGATTAGTTGTAGTTGCTGCAGTAGCTGTGGGATGTTCAATGTTGTTCTGTCGGTTACACAAAACGTAAAAGCAGTTCTGAACACCCCCCAAAAAAATCCTGGTACCATGAACTTCCATCCATCCATTTTCTATACCTGCTTTATATATATATATATATATATATATATATATATATATATATATATATATATATATATATATATATATATATATATATATATATATATTGGTGGCCTCCAATTGCTCCCCGGGGCGCTGCCCCGCTAGCAGCCCCACTGCTCACTAGTGAAACTAGTTGATGGGTTAAAAGCAGAGACTAATTTCGGTGTGCATCGTACATACAGCGTGTGCACGATGTCCACACTGACAATAATGATAAGAAAGAAATATATATATATATATATATATATATATATATATATATATATATATATATATATATATATATATATATATAAAATCATTGAGTGAAAGAGTCATATCTTTCTGCAGTTCTCATTCTCATCAGAGTGGAACATCTTCAGTGCAGATCACTTCTGCAGGTGCAGTTTGGGACTAATGGAGCAAAAACTACACACCAATCCAATTGTGTTTCATTTTAATGAAATGCCTAAACATCGCCTAGGGCCAGAATGTCTGTAGACAAGTAAGGAATACATTAGTCTTACAGAAAAGCTTCAGTGTCTCCTCTCATAACACCACATGGAGCCACAGTTTGTGACTGAATGAAAGTGTTTGAAATCCAGTGTGATGAAACTGCTCTCAACATCCTGCCCTGAGGTGAAACACAACAACACGACCATGTCCTCTGTTCTACAACACTATCTTCAAAGCAAAGCTTGATGAGCAGTCATGCATTCAGTTGAAACACAAGTGAGTAACCTGCTCAGGGACATGGGGGAGTTTTGGGGAATTTGGGGTATTCCAAATACCATGAGTGGGAAGGCGGAGCTTCCCATTCCATCCACAGAGTACCACTCAGGTTTAAAAATAGAATCTTCCTGCTGTGAGCTGATACTACCTAATTCACCAATACCACAGATCGCCAATGCTTTCTTACTATTAAAGTGTAAAAAGGGAAAAAAATAAATTGTTTTAACATCTGTTTTTTTTATTCAGATTTACCATTCCTACACCACTTGTTCACCACTTCTAATCCATTTCTAAAACATTTCTAAACCACTTATTAACCGCTTCACTTCTATCTTCACTTCTAAAAAAATTTTAAACCACTTCTTGACTGCTTCATAAAAAACTTTTGAACCATTTCTAAATTTCTTCTTAATCGCTTTTAAATCACTTCTAAAATATTTCTGAATCACTTCTAAAACATTTCTACACCACTTCTAAACCTCTCTTTTATCACTTCTACACCACTTCTACACAACATCTACGCCACTTCTAAACCTCTTCTTCACTACTTCTAAACCACTTATCCAATTCCAAAACATTTCTAATCCAATTCCAAAACATTTCTACACCACTTCTAAAACCTTTCTAAACCACTTGTTAAATATTTATAATCCACTTCTAAAACATTTCTAAACTAGTTCTAAATCATTTCTAATTTACTTGTTCACCACTTCTAATCCACTTCTAATACATTTTTAATCCAATTCTAATACGTTTCTAAGCCACTTCTAAAACATTTCTAATACATTTCTAAACTACTTTGAAAACACTTAAAAACAACTTCTGCACCAAACGTCTGCTTAAACATGAGTCCTTTTATCCAAAATGTTCCATGGAAAGCCTCAAAGATGCATCTTCTGTGAAGTCCTACTGGTAAATTGGTGGACGAGCTAATGTTTTCCACATGTTCTTCTGATGTGCGTGGATCTAACTCACACCGATCGGCCCACAGTTTCCACCAACACTGCTGTCACCTTGCTTCTGTCTTGTTGATGGCATTGCTGGTTTTAGCAGAGCCTCCGTCACTGTGACATTACTTCTACGTGTTTACCGACTGCTTGCGGATGTCGCCACACCAGAATCTAATTATCTTCAGTGCAGCTCACAAACATTGGTGGGACATTTTTCCTGCTGTCACACTGCTGCTCTTTCAGGGATTGTATTTCTTCGGTGAGAAAAACAATCCTGATGGTTCTGTGGAGCTGATGTGTTCAGGACTAAATGGGCCGTGAACACTTGATCCTGACCTCTTAAAAGAGAAAACATTTAAAAAAGGTGAAAAATGTCAGCCACCTTTGCTGACATTCCTGAGATTCCATCTAAGTTTCCATCAAAGAACTTGTCTGGGTGAGATGTTTGCTAGCGTGACAGAAGATAATGGTTGAAGTAATTTGCTGTTACATATTGAGGCTCCACAGGAAGACGTCAGTATGGACATATGGACAGAGGCTGTGAGACTGAAGGTCCTTGAAATTAGACGTATTTCATAACATGGACCATCAGGAGCTTGTCAGTGTGGCGTTTCAGCGCCGTGTTCTCTGCAGGATAAAACCAACATCAAATAGCGCCGGAGCGGCCATTAACGCCATCTGTCATTTCAGCGGCTTTCAAACAGCAGCTTAACGGTAAACGCGGCAGCTCCTAATGTGTGGAAACACACAGAGCGGATGTTCACACACAACTGGGCTCCTTTTCAGAGTGTTTAGTGTCCAGTGGAGCAGGAAGTGCAGCAGAAAATCTTCACTTTAATATTGTAATAATGCACTTGTAGGAAAAGTTGGAAAAGTTGATCTCGTGTATTCTGACGAGATGTCTTCTGAGACCAGTTTTTTCTCTGCAACACTGATGCAGAGACCAGATTCCAGCAGAAAACTCCACTAGATTCCTGTTTGTTTTGATCTCTCAAATCATTTCTGTCATTTCTGGCTCCTAAATATTCCAGTCAACTGTCAGCTGTGTTATAAAAACATGGAAGTGACGGGAGACTAAAGCAACTCAGCCACGAAGTGACGGAGCAGGGTATAGTGCCAAGTGCCAAGAGAAAACAGTTTGGAGAACAGTTTGGAGCTGGCCCTTTCCTCTTCGACTGTGCATAATCAGGTCCATGATGGTCCTGGATGACAGAGTCTGGTGTGGATGAACTTGACTGGCCTGCACAGTCCAGACCTCAACTCGACAGAACACCTTTGGGATGAATTAGAGCAGACTGACAACCAGACCTTCAACACAAATGTACTTCTGGAAGAATGGTCAAAGATTCCCATAAAACACTCCTAATCCTTGTGGACAGCCTTCCCAGAAGAGTTGAATGGACCGACATCATATTGAACCCTGTGGATCAGGAATGGGAGGTCACTGAAATTCATATGCGAGTTGAGGCAGCTGAGACGATACTTCTGGACATATAGTGTGTCCTTAAACACCCACAGCTCAGTAGCTGTTCCACATGGGGGCGCTAGAACATCCTGAAGATGTCATTGATAAAATATATAACAAAACTGCTCTAGTCCAACGATATTAATATGATTGATGACATTTATATCAAATAAAAACTGTTTTAAAAATTAATTCCTGAAAAACCTAATTGACACAGTTGTGACTAAATGTAGCAAAAATCTGTCTAAACAGTCTTTTTCAAAAACCTTTAAAAACTCTCTGTTTCTCAACAAGTTCATCAATCTTGGTCCAATAAATGGTGAGATTGTCTAAGACTTCTGGAGGGCTTAGGATCAAACAGCATGAATCCAGACAGGTATGAGATCTAAAAGTGAAAAATTTACTCGGAAGATGGGAATACAAATTTCATTTCCTCCTGTAACTGTGAAGTAGCATCTTTGCACCCAGATGTTGAGCTGCCGGAGGAGACTTCCAGGTATCATCCTGACCCAGGTCAGCTGTTACCTGTGACATCATTACCAACACTTTCATGAACATCTCTGCAGAGCTAAGCCTCTCTCTCTACTATACATCCCAGTTTCATTTTCATTTCCTATTGTCCTAATTAGTTATTCTCAACTTTACTACAACAATTATGTAAATTAGCTGTTTAATTTTGAGGAAAAATCTCAAAAACAAGCCTCATAAAGAACCGGTGTAAGCAGAAAAAACCATCTGGACAAGCGTGTCTTTACCAGAATAACTGTGTATTGTGAGCCAGGATGTTTCCAGATGGAGTTTAAACTGACTTCATACGTTACCTGACCTTCTACAGATCTGCAGCTCTTATTGAGAACTTGTCACCAGATTCAGATGAAAACATTCAGAAGAACTCTAAGCAGCTCCAAACAAGAGTTGAGGCTTCCCCTCTGACAGGACAAAACTTTTAGATAGATGTTTTATGACTTTAGTTGGAGACACGGGTGAAGTGTCCGCTTCTGTTCACAACAAATGAAGCAGTGCACACAGCGTCAAGCTGGATGGTAAATGACATGTAAAAACCAGCCTCCAAAACTAATACAGGAATTAGTTTTCCTCTCCGAGTTTCTGTTTGCAGCCGCCCAAAGCTGACAGACCTAAGCTGCCACCATCCTGCAGAGCTGCCTGTTGGGTCTGAGCTGGGAGTTACTGCTTAATCGACCCTATATATCCTTGGATTTCCTATGATTAGGACATTTTCCAAAGGCTAGTGGAGTTTCAAAGAACCAGCAGATAGCTGCTCTCACCTGGAGAGACATTTCATTTGGCCGATGAAATGATTTCTGCCTCCTTAACGACTCTCACCAGAAAGCTTGAGTGGAGGAGATCCCAACGGCTCGCAATTCAAGAAGACAATTAATTTCCAGGTTATAGACCTTATCAGCCAGCTTCCTCAGCTCCACGTCTCACTCATCTCACCCAGCTGGACCTTCTACAGACCTGCTATCCAGACCTGGACCTGGTCACCTTTATTTAATTTACAAAGAGTAAAAATAAAACTATAGGGTTTTGTCAAAAGTGCCCCCTTACAACGCCCACTAGATTTAAGAGGGTAAAGCTGCAGTCCGGAGCTGCTCATCATCAGCGTTGCTTAGCTGTTCACCAGACGGTGTGCAGGCCTTTAGAAAAGCAAATATCCTGGTAGTTTGATGGTCTGGAGCATTCCGGTATGCATTAACACAATGCCAGGAGGGAAAGACATCAGCAGTGCTCTTTGAGAAACAACTGTTGCACATTAATCTGGAAATGGTTCTAAAACTATTTCTAATATTCTTAAATTCAACGTTCTACGGTGAGAAAGATTATTCAAATGTAGAAAACGCTCAAGACACTTCACAGTCTTCCAAGGAGTGAATGCCCCAGTAGATTTACGCAGACACAAGCTATAGAATCATGATCACTTAATGAAATTAAAGTTCTGTCTTTCCAAGTACTGTATTAAACACAATAAAGCTGAACCCTTGTTGAACACCAGAACAGTTGCATTTTACAGCAGATAAACTAATAAATGAGCCTCCATGTGGCTTCTGCTGGCGCTGAAGCCCGAGTTGGCAATGTGACTTATACATTCATTCAGTCTGGCTTTTATGTTTGTTTTTTTTTAGCTTCTCTTCTCTTTTAAACTAGTATTTGTGTGTTATTTGTAATAGTTCCGCACTAGCCGAGCCCCAGTTAAATCCTCCACCTGGCGGTGGTCCGGTTCTGCAGGTTGTGTGAGCACAGCACGTGCTTTTCAGTTGTGGGACTTGGAATGACTTGCTTTATTTCAAAAGGGAATCTAAATGGTTCTCTATTCAACACATATTTTGTCATGGCCACACAAGAGCCTCTCGTTAAATGTCCTTTCAAACATTTTAAGGAATGTCTGAAAATCAAGACATTCATTTTCAGAGAGGAAAGTAAAAAAAAAAAGACCTCATAGCCGTAGAACCTTGATTAAAAAGAAAAAATCCACAAAAGCATAACATATGCAGAGTTTTAAAGATTTCTACTTTCCAGAACTCCAACTATCCTCGCCATCTTTGTTCTCACGTTAGTTGTTGTTTCCAGCAGGTTTTCTGGTCAATAATCACATCCAAAAATGTGTATTTATTCACCTTTTTATTGTGACATTAAAATAAAGTACATGCTTTTTCTGAATAAAGGATATTTGTGCCATCAGTAAATAATATAAATCTTCATAATTTTGATACTTTATACATGTTATTAATATGTAGAACAAACTCTAACAGGTTGGGCCTAGTACCGACCCCTGAGGGATCCCACAAGTGCAGTCCATCAAAACCGATTAAAATTCTCCAATTTGCACAAACTGTTGGTGGTTCTGCAAATATCTCTTCAGTCAGTACAGATCAAGCTCCACATTTAACTGATTGATTGATATTGTCTAACCAAGTTGTTATTTCTTCTATTAGTTGCATTAGTGTTATAAATGTTGATCAGTTTTTTATGAAGCAATATTGATTGTCTACCAACAATTCCTGCTTTCTATAAAATTATGTCACAGATAGCGATTTTAGCTTAGCGGATGTAGCTCATGTTAACCGATAATGTCAATAAAATTTACTTTAGCTTCAATCTGATCAAATCTGTCCAAGCATCCTCTTTACATTCCTCACTACTAAATTGACATCTGAGACAACTGCTGCAAGAACTGGTAGAAAAACCAGAATCATCAAAGCTGAAACCAGGACTGACAGAACTAAAACCTGGCTTATCAGAACTAAAACCAGAACTTGTAGAACTGAAAACAAGACTGGCCGAACTAAAACCGGGGTTATAAGACTAGTAGAACTGAAACTGGGACTTGTAGAACTGAAACCAGGATATGTAGAACTGAAACCAGGATTGGCAGAACTAAAACCGGGGTTATCAGAACTGAAATCAGGACTAGTAGAACTGAAACCGGGGCTGGTAGAACTGAAACCGGGGTTATCAGAACTAAAATCAGGACTAGTAGAACTGAGACCAGGATTATGAGAACTAAAACCAGGACTAGTAGAACTGAAACCTGGATTATCAGACCTGAAACCAGGACTAGTAAAACTGAAACCGGGATTATCCCAGTGGCCAGTAGAGGAGCTGCTGGGCTGCTGGGCCCTGGTCAGAAGAGGAACTTGAGGCTTGGAACTTCCTAGACCTTTCTGGATTGTGTCAGCCTGTCAAGCCTGATGTAGGTAGCACCGCTCAGTCCTAATGTATCATCAGACTTGCTCAGTTGGCCACACTTAAATTGACGTATATTAGATTTATCTTGCCAGCTGACTTTGAGTTTGATCTTTAAGTTCAGAAATTTGGCCTGAATTCTTGATTTTAAAAAGTCTGAACTGTGTTCAGGCTGCAGATTTACTAAACATATGCTGGCAAACAGCCCACTCCACAGTGGGGTCATGGTTGTACAGTATCTACACCGAACTGAGTTAATCCTGCTGTAAACCCTCTATTTAACAGCAGCAGCTGTGAAATAAATCTGGAAATATAAAGATTCTCTCCTCAGAGTGTTAAACACCTGAAAATCGACTTGAGATAAACGACAGCAGCTAATGCTCCTGGAGTGTAATACCGCGGATCAGAGTGAATTAAAGGGGATTTTCCCTCAACTCTCCCTGAAGACATTTTTTGCATCACCACTTTGATCTGTGCGTGCAGTCTGCTCTGCTGTTGAGGCGTGAAGACGAAGCTGTGTGCTCCTGGACGGAGCTCCAGAAAGGCCGACAGACGCTGCCAGCTTCGTCTCGCCTCCAAGCCAACAATGCTAATTGGGCTATTTAAAGACTGCCCATCCACGGCAAAAAAAAAAAAAAAGAATCAAGAGCCAGACTTCAGCTGCTTCTTGGATCATTATATCCTGAGTTATGTGGAAGACACATTTGGAACATTTATCACAGAACACGTGAAGACTATTAATCCTCAGACTGGATAGTGTGACGGTGGAGTTGGTGCCAGATTGACGCCTGCGACTCACATCAGGCCGCACGCCATAATGACGGGCGACGTGATGCGAGAGGAAACTCTCACCGCGGGATACATGTTACAATTAATGAAGTGATGACATTATATATTTATTTACAAGTCATTAGTTTTCAGGGCCTGGGGAGTCGCATCCCGAGCGTTGCCAAGACTCACTGAGGAGCGTTCGTTTTGTTTGGTCTACATAACAAAGAGGAAAAATGAAAAGGGGCTGCCATAGAAGCCCTCAAGCTTAAAGCACACAAAGGCATAACTTTGCACTGCTAATGGAGGAGCTGAAAGCATCGCAGGAGGATTTTATGACTGGATGTTTATAGATTTAATTAAATTACAAGACGAGACAAAAAGAAAAAAAAAAGGCCCACAGGCAAGACATTTAAATTTTAACTGGAGCTGGCTTTAGTTTGGAATGAACAATCAGCTGGAATTCCTCTTTGAGGTTTTAGCTGTGTATTCTGCATAATATGCTGACTGGTAAGAGCATATCAGAGGGGTTATTAAGTAATACAGAAACAACCAGCGAGAACAAAAGAAGAAAAAACAATTAGCAAATTCAGGACTTCTTTGATGAACATGTGTGTTCTTTCCATTTTTAGTCTCCGTAGCGTTAAAGCTTCACAGAGCTTGTGAGTTCTTCTTCAGCTGAGGGACCTGGACACCTGGAAGTTCTTGCATGTATGCCTGAGAGGCTGAAATATAAAAAAACATCAGGTAGAAAATTCCATTTGGACCAAACGTCAACATTTTAATGTCTGGATTAAATCCATCTGGGAACCGGTAGACGTGTCAAAGTCAAAGTCAAGTTTATTGTCAATTCTACCACATGTGAGACACATACAGAGAATCAAAAGTACGTTACTCTCAAACCCTCGGTGCTGCACAATAAATACATTTTAAACACAAAGTGCAAATTAAAAAGAGACAAGCATGGTTCCTCTACTGACCACTAGTCAACTGGGGATCTGGATCCGGACTCTAGTGACTATTAGGGTCTGGATCTGGATCTAGATCCAGATCCCCAGTTCCAATACTGACAACAAGTTGCTTTGTTTTTTGTTTTTTTTTTTAATTTTTTTTTATTGTTATGCTTAAACTTTAGTTGGACTGTTGGTGCTTGATTTAAAGTTACAACTCCATAGATGTAAACATGACCACTTTGACCCAAAAACTGACTGTGGCTTATTGTGGTTTGTTCTAAACTACAAAAAAAAACCCAACTTCATCACATCTCCTTTTCAACCCTTTACATTTTTGTTATTTGCATGCTCATGTTTCCTGTCAGAAAGTATTGAAACCAATCTTCTGCATGTAAATGTTCCAAACAGGTTTCAATCTTGACACAGTAGCATCGGTTTTTACCATGGCCCTGGAAAACTTAAGTTAAACATTTGTAGATATAATCAAACTGCTGTGTTCAAGCTTCAGTTAAATGAAGTCACAACTGCTGAGACTGAATTAATCTGAATGGGAATCTTAACTGAGCTTTTTTTCTGTCTATTTTTTGTATTTGTATATATTTAAGTATTTCATGACACAAGCCGCTTTAAACATGTTTTCTGCAGTTTTTCAAAAAGTAAAACATAACACCAAAGGGAGATAATAAAAGGCATACCCTTTTTGTGGTATTTCACTGTGTACTGCTGTGTACTGGTTCTAGGACAGTGTGCACTTACATTTTACATTCCATAAGATCATCTAAGTTCCTTTCATTTATACACTGACATTGCAGGGTTAGTTGGTGTGTGTTGTAAAGATATGGACACTAAAGTGCTGTTTGAAACTGAGTGTGAAGTGCTTTGAGTGGTCAACACACTCTTAAAGTCATATCCACAAAAAACATGATCCATTTATACCAGTTAATGTCAGAGTTGCAGAAGTAAACTTTTCCATCATTCTGGTTTCTTCAGTATAGGTTTATTTTACTAAAGCATCCTCTGTATTAAAGGAGATGTTGAATGTGGTGCTGAAGGTGGGATGATCCACCAGTTGACAGTGTTTGTGAAGATGTAAATCCTGGTATACAGTTGAGGTTGAAATTATCAGTCATCTTTCCTTCAAACCACACCAGAACCACTCCAGAACCATCCCAGAACCACCCCAGGACCACCCCAGAACTACCCAAGAACCACACAAAACGTGCTGTTACATTTTCTGATCATTAGGGTCCGGATCCAGACCTGCAGCACTTACTGACCCATTTCAGGAACTTTTCCAGGTGTCCCATATCAAACAACGTCTGAAATGGGTGATTCAAGAACTGAGAACAATAACTAACGGAAATCTGATTGGACCCGCATTCAAATGAACTATTTTATTCTGTTATCAGGTCTGACAGAAGCTATTCTAAATTCCTTCTTCCTGTAGATTCACCACCCGCAAAAAGATTCACGAAGGTGGTTGGTGCAATTTGGGTTGGTGCAATTTGGTTAGGCTAGCGGTTGTGGCAGGGGGCCTCAGCGGCCCAATCCCTGGACCAAAATTCTGGCAATGGGGACATGGAATGTCACTTCGCTGGGAGGGAAAGAGACAGAGCTTTTGCAGGAGGTTGGAGGTACCAACTAGAGATAGTTGGTCTCACCTCTATGCACAGCTTGGGCTTTGGAACCCAGCTCTTTAAGAGGGGCTGGACGCTGCACTATTCTGGAGTTGCCCAGGGTGAGCAGTGATAAGCTGGTGTAAACCTGTATACAGACATTTCCTCGGGTCGAGGAAAGGTGTTGTTTGTGGCTATGGGCCAAACAGCAGTACAGAGTACCTGGCCTTCTTGGAGTCCGTGGGAGGGTTACTTGATAGTGCTCCAACTGGTGAGTCCATTGTTCTACTGGGGGACTTCAATGCTCACGTGGGCAATGACAGTAAAACCTGGAGGGGGGTGATTGGGAGGAACGGCCTCCCCGATCTGAACCCTAGTGGTGTTCTGTTATTGGACTTCTGTGCTAGTCACGGTCTGTCCATAACAAACACCATGTTTGAGCATAAGGCTGTCCATCAGTGCACATGGCACCAGGACACCCTAGGTCACCCTAGGTCAATGATCAACTTTGTTGTCGTTTCATCTGACCTGCGGCCGCATGTCTTGGACACTCTGGTGAAGAGAGGGGCTGAGCTGTCAGCTGATCACCACCTGGTGGTGAGTTGGATACGCTGGCAAAGAAAAAAGCGGGACAGACCGGGCGGGCCCAAACGTATTGTGAGGGTCTGTTGGGAACGTCTGGCCGAGCCCTTGATCAGGGAGGTATTCAACTCCCACCTCCAAGAGAGCTTCGCCCAGATTCCAAGGGAGGCTGGGGACATTGAGTCAGAGTGGACCATGTTCTCTGCTTCCATTGTTACCGAAAGAAGGAAAGAAGGAGTCCTATCGGACATTGTTGGCCCGTAGGACTCGTAACACAGCCGATGAGTACCAGCAGGCCAAGCAAGCCACAGCTTGGGCAGTCCAGGAAGCAAAATCTCAAGTCTGGGAGAAGTTCGGTGAGGCCATGGAGGAGGACTATCGGTGAGCACCGGAAGCAGTACCCTGCCAACACCGTTTATGGTGCGGGTGGGGGGCTGCTGATTGGAACTGGGGACATTGTCGGACAGTGGAAGGAATACTTTGAGGATTTCCTCAATCCCACCGACATGCTTTCCGCTGAGGAAGTAGAGGCTGGGGACTCTGCGATGGACTCTTCCATCACCAAAGACGAAGTCACTGAAGTAGTCCGTAAACTCCTTGGTGGTGGGGCACCGGGGGTGGAACCACAGGATTTCATCTCTGCTTTTTGCAGATGATGCTGTTTTGTTGGCTTCATCGACCCAGGACCTTCACCATGTGCTGGGACGGTTTGCATATGAGTGCAAAGCAGCTGGAAGGAGAATCAGCATCTCCAAATCTGAGGCCATGGTTCTTGACCGGAAAAGGGTGGTCTGCCCTCTCCGAGTAGGTGAAGATGTCCTGCCTCAAGTGGCGGAGTTTAAGTATCTCGGGTTCACGAGTGAGGGAAAGATGGAGCGTGAGATTGACAAATGGATTGGTGCAGCGTCTGCAGTTATGCGGTCGATGTACCGGATACAAGCGGCCGAAATGAGTTTCCTCTGCAGGGTAGCTGGGCGCTCCCTTAGAGATAAGGTGAGAAGCTCAGTCATTCAGGAGGAGCTCGGGGTAGGTTGCTGCTCCTTCACATCGAGAGGAGTCAGCTGAGGTGACTTGGGCATCTGTGTAGGATGCCTCCTGGTGGCCTCCCTAAAGACGTGTTCCAGGCATGTCCTATCGGGAGGAGACCCAGGACACACTGGAGAGACTATGTCTCTCGGCTGGCCTAGGAACACCTCCCCCCGAAAGAGCTGGAGGAAGTGTCTGGGGTGAAGGAGGTCTGGGCATCCCTGCTCCCTGCTGCACCGTGACCTGGATGAACCAGATGAAGATGGATGGATGGACTTACTACAGAGCTTTGATTTCAAAAATGGTACTCCGGTTATACAGTATTTATGTTTACATTGTATTGTTATTGAGTATTTATTCATGAACCAGGTGAAAAAACCTTGTTATTATTAATTCATTTGATTTTACAACTGTTCATTTGAAATAGCTATTTTTAATAAAAGTACTTGTGATATGTCAAATTTGGTTTTGATTTTGACTAAACATTTGCTCTCACTTTGAAAAAATATCGGGATATATATCGTATGTCGATATTTAGCCCAAATATATCGGACTAAAAGATGAATTTTGGTTCATATCGCCCAGCCCTACTACTTACATTTCCATGGGTGAGGGGAGGAATGAAGATCCACCAGAAAACACCAGTATGCCTAGTCCCTTAAAAAGAAAAAGCCAAAAAAAAACTGCTTTTCTTTGCTGAGATTTTACAACAAAATGGTGGCAGATACACTTGTTAGAAGATAAAGAAGAATAAACCCTTACAAATTTGATGAGTTCAAGGTACTCTGATAAATAAAATAATGCATTAAAGCCTCTTCACTCAACTGGCTTATAATAACTGCTCTCCATATTTGGAAAGTTTGATTTGGACGTGAGCTGAAGATGAGGTCATTATTAATCACCACAGACATATTTGCATTGCGCTGGTCATTAGGAGATGTAAAATACAGCATGTTGGCTGCCTCAAGGTTGAGCTCATGTTTCTTTTAATATTAGCTCATTAAGATTGAAAAACTAGATTTCAGATGAGTGTACAACATTAGGGCCAGTCTGGGCCTCTTCACGGCTGAGATACGAGAGCATTTATGTGTCAACCCCACTGATCCTCTGGTCAGGTACAACTGACCACTCTTTCATTCTGGAAGTTTCTGTTGATACTAGTCCAGTTGGAGCTCCGCCTGCATCACACCATTCATTTCTCTGATTGGTTAATGTTAATTCAATGGCAATTCTGCTGTGTCTGTTGGCAACAACCCCTAGAAATCAAAGTCTAATCCAGAGGAACCAGACTGACTGTTGGTCCTGAAAACTGAAGAGGAAATGAACCAGAGTGGCCAACTAGGCCAAAAAGTCCCAAAACCTGCTCCTCCACTTTTAGTTTTGATTTGTTTTTATTTGTTGTGAAGCACTTTGATCAATTAGTTGATTGATTGATAACCCAAAATTCCTCTACAACTATGTCGGACACTGATGAAGTCAGAAAGGAAACATCTAGATCTACGTGCTGTTAGTTAGTCACAGCCCAATATATTGTTTTTTTTTTCTTGCTTTTATTTCTTTACTTTTATCAAATAATTAAATAAACAAATAAATAATGATACAATAACAGAAATCACATGTTGTCTGGCTGATGTTCTTCACCTCAACCCTCAGTTATTAACAGTATCCCGTAAACTTCATAGTGGTCCATTGTTCTTGTAGTTTGTTGTGCTTGTCTGGCCCTTCTTTTCCTCTTTTTTGCATGTTCTGCAGACCAGAACCTCAGGAGCTGCTTGCTGACCTGCAGTTCCACCTCTGACCATCCCAGTGTCTGCCTCCACCTGTCTGTGTGGATGTCTGTTGGATACTTGCTGACATCCCGACCTGCAGTCCTCATCCCCTTGGACCACCGTCTATCCATATATCACCCATATACACAGAAGTCTAATTGGACTACTGATGATAGTTACTATTGTATCCTGTCTTGTACCTTTGACGGTGTCTCTATGTCTCTATTCTTTCTTATTTCTTGCTCTACCCGGCTGGCCTTCGGCAGGAGGGTCCCCCCTCATGATCCAGGTCCTGATCCAGGTTTCTTCCCTCTTAAAGGGGAGTTTTTCCTGCCACTGTTTGGCTTTAAGTTTTTCTTCCACTAGGGGAGTTTTTACCTGCCGCTGTTTATGTAATAATTGCTCGGGGGTCATGTTCTGGGTCTCTGGAAAGCGCCTAGAGACAACTTGTGTTGTAATAGACGCTATATAAATAAAATTGAATTGAATTGAATTGAATTGAATTGAATTGAATTGAATTGAGGCAGCACGGTGGCTTAGTGGTTAGCACTGTTGCCTCACAGCAAGAAGGTTCCTGGTTCAATTCCCGGCCCGGTGGGTCTTTCTGTGTGGAGATTGCATGTTCTCCCCGTGCTTGCGTGGGTGTCCTCCGGGTTCTCCGGCTTCCTCCCACGGTCCAAAAAGATGCAGTGTAGGTTCATTGATCATCCTAAAAATTCTCCCTAGGTGTGAATGTGAGTGTGATTGGTTGTTTGTATGTGGCCCTGGATAGACTGGCGACCTGTCCAGGTGGACCCCTGCCTTTCGCCTGATATGCGTCGGGATAGGCTCCGACAGACCCCCGTGACCCGGAAACGGATAAAGCGGGTATAGATAATGGATGGATGAATTGAATTGAATTGAATTGTTGTATTTGTCTCATACTCATGATTCTTGTGTTTCTTTTAACTGATTTTTAGACAAAGCCGTTTCTGAAGTGTTTATAAACCCCTGAGCGCATCCTCCCCCTCCAACTCAAGAGGTGATGAACTGGCCTGGGAGACTGCCATCATTACAGCAGATCATCAATTAGTCCCGTCAGTGATTGTGGTGACACAACATGCCCTGCATCTATGCACACAGTTCACTCTCACTGTGTCCTTGTCCATAAATATATACGTCCTCTGGTACAAAAAGCCAACAGTGCTATGTGCCGATCTGCTGATATTGCCTCTAAGAAGGTCGTCCTGAACAAACAGGCTTGTCTTGAACTGACATTTTTCACATCTTACAGCAATGATGGCCTCACCTGCTCCCAGATTTAACTAAAGTGCTGTGTCCAGGAAAGCGTGACCTTATCCCCACGTTTCCACTGACAACTCTTGAGAACGCAGCATGAAGGAAGCACAAGCAGTAAACCGCTGAAACTGGAGCATCGCAGACGGCTGTACATTGCCAGAAAAAAAACCAGGATTCAGAACAGAAGCTAAAAACATGGCCAGAGATGTGTCTATAACTGATCCAACCACATGAAATCTCCCCACATTTGGAAGTGTAGAGTTGTCCGAGCACAACAATCAAA
This sequence comes from Xenentodon cancila, assembly GCA_014839995.1. NCBI lineage: Eukaryota > Metazoa > Chordata > Actinopteri > Beloniformes > Belonidae > Xenentodon > Xenentodon cancila. Next base: position 458,642 of record CM026198.1, read on the forward strand.
TCGCTCCTCAGAACACCAAAACGTCAGTGCCAGGATGCAGGAAATAAAGAGCATGATGGTGTGGTTGTGTTGGTGGGCGTGAGGAGGAAACTAATCATACCTGCTGGGAGGCAGGTATGGGCAAGAAAACTGGGACAAAGACAGCTGGAGCTCAAAATGTTAAAAAAAAATCCACTGAGGCTGGAATAACCCACTGGTGGTTAACACACAAAAAGATCAGAGCTTGAATATGTACTGTCAGGCATGGTCATGCAGAAAGGTTTCTACAGTTGTATCTGACAGTTATCTGAAGCAATCAGAGCTGGACGCAATTATACAGAAGTCATCACCATCTAGTCATCAGATGGACATCCAGCTTCCCTGGTTAGTATCTAGAGGGACGTATATCTGTACTCGCTCCTCTGAGAACAGGTCCTTGAGATCTGTGGGTAACACTCCAGGAGACACATCCAGCCGGCTCATTATTAGAGAAACTGGAACTGTATTAAGAAGTGAACAAAAGTTGGATTTCCTCTACTGACTGTGCGCTCTCCTGATGGACCTAGGGGCTTAATCCAATCTAATCTATCTTTCTATCAGCATCCATTCTAACTTTATCAGCAATGGTGAACTTACAGTCTGTAACAATCAACAGTTTTGCTCTTCACGGTTTCATTTCTCATGCTTGTTCTGCCCATTTTCCCATTTTTGGTGGTGGGTGGTGTTCATTTCCACCAATCTGCTGCCATGGACACATATCCACACAGCAATATATATATCCACATCCACAGCAATATATATATATATATATATATATATATATATATATATATATATATATATATATATATATATATATATATATATATATATATATATATATGCAGTTTTATAAAAAGAAATGGAAAAACTCCTCTGAAACCCAGCACGGGCCAAGCTCAGTTGTCTAATATTAGTTTGAACTTTCACACCTTGTCCGGCTCCCAGCGGGCCACCGGCCGGATGTTTTAGAGGCACACTGGGTCGGCTCCATGCCGGGAGCTACTGCAGTTAGCGGGGGAAAAAATGGGTCTGTAGTGAGATAAGGTGGGTAATTAAAGGGGAACTGCTATCAGAGCATGAATGTGCAGTTTAATGTCTGAAAAATCTCAGGAAACCCACTGAAAGTCATATTTTTTTGGATGGGAAGTTGAGGCATATCATGGCTGAATATTAATGGCAGAGGTCGTGGCTGAAAACCACAGCATGAGGCTCTGGCTGTTCTGGAGTTTAGAGATCCAGACACATTAAACTTGACTGTTCCAGCTTCAGACCTGCATGTCAGCCGTTTATCAGAATATTTAATGTGACAGACCCCGGCAGCCCGACGAAACGGGCTCAAACACACCCCGAGTGAGTAATCTCAGCCTTGTAAGTGTACAGAGGCTGCAGACGCACTTAATAAAACACACATACATCTGGAATGAGGCTGTTTGGATGGATTTGATCCAAACAAAGGTAAACTAAAAGTAGTTAGCTTCACAGGTCACCATAAACTAAGCCATCCAAAACTTGTGCTAACTGAGCTAAAATGGGTGTGTTTTAGCCGGCCTCCTGCTCGGCTAGTCCTGCCCATTCGGCATTTGGAAGTCTACTTTTGGCTTGCTTGGCTCAATAATGGCACTGTAACAATTGCTATATGGGCTAGATGTGCCCCAAAGTTCATGAACAGGACTAAATTTGGGTTTGGCATGTGCTGTATGAGCCAGATGTAACCTAATTTTCAAAAGCACATTTTGAAAGTGTTGTGAGGGCCAAGGATGGTCCAAAGGCACAAAGCAGTGGGCCATATCTGGTGGAAATGTGTTGAGTTTAGACTGACAAAGACTTTAGTCTGAGGCCCCAGAAATGGGCCAGGTTTGGACCAAGCATTCTTTGGCCGGGGAGAAGGAGGTTTGCCCCCCCTTCTAAGAAGTGTTCCTTCACAAAGGTAAATGGTTTACCTTTATTTTGATACTAATTGAGACATGGTCATTTTAGATGAATTATGTTCCTTTAAAACCAGGCCTCATTAGGAACAGCAGTTGTGAATATCACAGTTGGAGGACTGCAGTCTCTCTGCACCCGTGACAGCGTCGTCTTGATTACAGTACTGGACCATGAGAGCTAATTATGGGTGAGCCAGTGAGACACAGCAGTCGTTGGAGATGAACATGAGAAGACGAAGGACAGTGAGGATGATGAAGTGGCTGCCATGTGGCTGATGGAGTGGAGGAAGGGAGGAACTTGGTGGGAGGGAGAGATGGTTTTATCCGGAGCTCTAATTAACAGCCATCATGTCAAACTAAAGCCCTCAGAGCTCTTCTAATCTAACTCACACCCTCCTTTCCTTCTTGTATTTCTCTCAAGGTCTCCGTGTTAATCTCTCAACTTTTCAAAGAAGTGGATTCAAATGTGATCCTACCATTTCAATGAATCTCAAAGACTTCAGTTGAAATGGTTCACACCTTATTATACAACATTCCTACATATGATGTATAATTGTAACTTTAACTCTCCACGGAATCTCTACAGTGCTGCATTTATCTGCAGAATTACCCTTTTAGTTTGCTCTCATGCAGACATGTATGGAAAAGAACTCAACGTGATCTGTGACACAACTGGAAAACGCCCATGGATAAGCATCCAGAGCTCTGGCGTGAATAACCAGTGCTGCAGAAAACAAAAACAAAACCTTTGAGATTGATATGACATGAAAATACACTCACACCTTTATTAGGTATACTGGTGTACAGTCGTGGCCAAAAGTTTTGAGGATGACACAAATATTAGTTTTCAAAAAGTTTGCTGCTAAACTGCTTTTAGATCTGTGTTTCAGTTGTTTCTGTGATGTACTGAAATATAATTACAAGCACTTCATATGTTTCAAAGGCTTTTATCCACAATTAAATGACATTTATACAAAGAGTCAGTATCTGCAGCGTTGGACCTTCTTCTTCAGGACCTCTGCAATTCAACTGGGCCAAATCCTGACTGACAGCTACCCGTTCTTTCATAATCACTTCTTAGAGTTTGTCAGAATTAGTGGGTTTTTGTTTGTCCACCCGCCTCTGGAGGATTGACCACAAGTTCTCAATGGGATTAAGATCTGGGGAGTTTCCAGGCCATGGACCCAAAATATTAACGTTTTGGTCCCCGAGCTCAACGGTGCTCCATGGTGCTGGAACCTGCATTGTTCTTCACCAAACTGTTGTTGGATTGTTGGAAGAAGTTGCTGTTGGAGGTGTTCTGATACCGGTCTTTATTCATGGCTGTGTTTTTGGGCAACATTGTGAGTGACCCCCTCCCTTGGATGAGAAGCAGCCCCACACATGAACGGTCTCAGGATGCTTCACTGTTGGCACGACACAGGACTGATGGTGGTGCTCACCTTTTCTTCTCCAGAGAAGCCTTTTTCCAGATGCCCCAAACAATCGGAAAGAGGCTTCATTGGAGAACATGACGTTGCCCCGGTCCTCAGCGGTCCATTCACATACTTTCTGCAGAAGATCAACATGTCCCTGGTGAGAAGTGGCTTCTTTGCTGCTCTTCTGGACACCAGGACATCTTCCAGAAGTCTTCTCCTCACTGTGCGTGCAGATGTGCTCACACCTGCCTGCTGCCGTTCCTGAGCTCTGCACTGGTGGCGCTCCGACCCCGCGGCTGAATCCTCTTTAGGAGACGATCCTGGCGCTTGCTGGACTTCCTTGGACGCCCTGAAGCCTTCTTAACAAGAGTTAAACCTATGTCCTTGAAGTTCTTGATGATCCTATAAATTATTGATTTAGCTGCAATCTTAGTAGCCTGTGAAGCCGTTTTTATGCAATGCAGTGACGGCTGCACGCGTTTCTTTGCAGGTCACCATGGTTACCAATGGAAGAACAATGATTTCAAGCATCACCCTCCTTCTAACATGTCAAGTCAACCAGCCTGACATGATGATCTCCAGCCTCGTGCTCGTCAACATTCTCACCTGAGTTAACGAGACGATTACTGGAGTGATCTCAGCAGGTCCTTTAATCACACCAATGAAATGCAGTGGATTAGTTATTAGTTAATTTTCATGGCAAAGAAGGACTAAGCAATTCATCTGATCAGTCTTCATAACATTCTGGAGTATATGAAAATTGGTATTATAAAAACTTAAGCAGCAACTTTTCCAATATTTATGTAATTCTCAAAACTTTTGGCCACGACTATACACGTTAAACCAGCTGGCAAAAGTAGATTGTGTTCATTGTCCACAAAAAGCAAAAATACCTTTGAGATTCGCAGAAGCACAGTCAGATGAATTACCCGGCAGGTTTCAGTTTGATTTTGGATGCTTTTCCCCCCTTCAGCTACAACGTTGTGTCCACACGCTTAAATCTGTCCAGCCTTCCACCTTCTACAATCAAACCACAACTTTAATCAATCCAGAGAGACATTTGTCACAGCTCTGGTCACTGATCTTAAAGGTGGTCTCAGGGTCCACACCTGCCTATATGAATTCCATCATAAAGGTTCACACCCCTTCATGACCACTGTGCTCTTAACAAGAAAGACTGGCCTTGTCCTCACCTCACATGAGGAGATCTTAGTCCAGACTTTTTCCACATGGTACCTCAATGGTGGTGGAACAAGTTACCCGTGGAGATGAGAGAAGACTCGTCCAACTCTATGTTCAAGGAGGTGTTGAAAACAGTCCTCTTCCAAGAGCTCTTTCTGTTGTGACCTGTACTCCTTCTTTAACTTTCCGGGCACCTGAATGTTGTCTTAGCTGTACTTTAAAATACGTTTTTATCTGCAGCTACTTTGAGATCTACTGTGGAACTGTGGCTCGATTGTATTCTGATGTGAGTTGCTTTGGATAAAAGCCTCTGTTAAATATTACGTCGTGTAAATCTCTGTGGGTTCTTCTCATGTGCCTAGGAACTTAATCCGGAGTACAAAACTGACACCAACCCTAAGGTGTTGAAACCTACAGTTCTTCTACTGACCACTAGGGTCTGGATCCAGACCTGCAGTTCCTCTACTGACCACCAGAGTCTGGATCCAACAGTGACTTCATTCATCATCCTTGTTAAAATATTTAAGTTTACAGTAGAAATATTTACTGTCTGGTATAAAAAAATAAATAAATAAAAAAAGACAAAAATATTTTTGGTGTCTACACCTTCCCGTAGGCTCACCACCCGCAGGAAGAAGCATGAGGGGTCGGTGCAATGTGGTTTGGGCAGCGGTCGAGGCGGGGTGCCTCGGCGGCTCAATCCCTGGACCAAAACCCTAGCAATGGGGACATGGAATGTCACCTCGCTGGGGGGGAAGGAGCCAGAGCTTGTGCAGGAGGTTGAGAGATACCGACTAGAGATAGTTGGGCTCACCTCTACGCACAGCCTGGGCTCTGGAACCCTGCTCCTTCAGAGGGGCTGGACGCTCCACTATTCTGGAGTTGCCCACGGTGAGCGGCGACGGGCTGGTGTGGGCCTGCTTATAGCCCCCCAGCTCAGCCGCAATGTGTTGGAGTTTACCCCGGTGAACGAGAGGGTTGCTTCCTTGCGCCTTCGGGTCGGGGAAAGGTTCCTTACTGTTGTTTGTGTCTACGGGCCGAACAGCAGTACAGAGTACCTGGCCTTTTTGGAGTCTGTGGAAGGGGTACTTGATAGTGCTCCAACTGGGGACTCCATTGTTCTACTGGGGGACTTCAATGCCCACGTGGGCAATGACAGTAAAACCTGGAGAGGGGTGATTGGGAGGAACGGCCTCCCCGATCTGAACCCGAGTGGTGTTCTGTTATTGGACTTCTGTGCTAGTCACAGTCTGTCCATAACAAACACCATGTTTGAGCATAAGGGTGTTCATCAGTGCACGTGGCACCTGGACACCTTAGGCAGGAGGTCAATGATCGACTTTGTTGTTGTTTCATCTGACCTCCGGCCGCATGTCTTGGACACTCGGGTGAAGAGAGGGGCTGAGCTGTCAACTGATCACCACCTGGTGGTGAGTTGGATGCGCTGGCAGAGGAGGAAGCGGGACAGACCGGGCAGGCCCAAACGTATTGTGAGGGTCTGTTGGGAACGTCTGGCCGAGCCCTCGGTCAGGGAGGTATTCAACTCACACCTCCGGGAGAGCTTTTCCCGGATTCCGAGGGAGGCTGGGGACATTGAGTCAGAGTGGACCATGTTCTCTGCCTCCATTGTTACCGCGGCAGCTCAAAGCTGTGGTCGGAGGGTCTCAGGTGCCTGTCGTGGCGGTAATCCCCAAACCCGGTGGTGGACACCGGAAGTAAAGGATGCCGTCAGGTTGAAGAAGGAGTCCTATCGGGCCTTGTTGGCCCGTCGGACTCGTGACACAGCCGACAGGTACCGACAGGCCAAGCAGGCCGCAGCTCGGGCGGTCCGGGAAGCAAAAACTCGAGTCTGGGAGAAGTTCGGGGAGGCCATGGAGGAGGACTATCGTTCGGCACCGAAGAGATTCTGGCAAACCGTCCGGCGCCTCAGAAGGGGGAAGCAGTACCCTGCCAATACCATTTATGGTGTGGGTGGAGGGCTGCTGACCGCAACTGGGGATATTGTCGGACGGTGGAAGGAATACTTTGAGGATCTCCTCAATCCCTCCGACATGCCTTCCGCTGAGGAAGCAGAGGCTGGGGACTGTACGGTGGACTCTTCCATCACCCAAGCTGAAGTCACTGAGGTAGTCCGTAAACTCCTTGGTGGCAAGGCACCGGGGGTGGATGAGATTCGCCCTGAGTACCTCAAGTGTCTGGATGTTGTGGGTCTGTCTTGGTTGACACGCATCTACAACATTGCATGGAGGACGAGGACAGTACCACTGGAGTGGCAAACTGGGGTGGTGGTCCCTCTGTTTAAAAAGGGGGACCGGAGACTGTGTTCCAACTATAGGGGGATCACACTTCTCAGCCTCCCTGGGAAAGTCTACTCCAGGATACTGGAGAGGAGAATTCGGCCGATATTCGAACCTCGGATTCAGGAGGAACAATGCGGTTTTCGTCCTGGTCGTGGAACACTGGACCAGCTCTATACCCTCTGCAGGGTGCTGGAGGGTTCATGGGAGTATGCCCAACCAGTCTACATGTGCTTTGTGGATCTGGAGAAAGCATTTGACCGTGTCCCTCGTGGTATCCTGTGGGAGGTGCTCCGTGAGTATGGGGTCCGGGGCCCTTTGCTATGGGCTGTTCGGTCTCTGTACGACCGGAGCAGGAGTTTGGTTCGCATTGCCGGCAATAAGTCAGACCTGTTTCCAGTGCATGTTGGACTCCGGCAGGGCTGCCCTCTGTCACCGATCCTGTTCATAATTTTTATGGACAGGATTTCTAGGCATAGCCAGGCACCGGAGGGGGTCCGGTTTGGGAACCACAAGATTTCATCTCTGCTTTTTGCGGATGATGTCGTCTTGTTGGCTTCATCGAGCCAGGACCTACAGCATGCGCTGGGACGGTTTGCAACCGAGTGCGAAGCGGCTGGGATGAGAATCAGCACCTCTAAATCCGAGGCCATGGTTCTCGACCGGAAAAAGGGGGCTTGCCCTCTCCGGGTAGGTGGAGAGGTCCTGCCTCAAGTGGAGGAGTTTAAGTATCTCGGGATCTTGTTCACGAGTGAGGGAAAGATGGAGCGTGAGATTGACAGACGGATTGGTGCAGCGTCTGCAGTTATGCAGTCGTTGTACCGAACTGTCGTGGTGAAGAAGGAGCTGAGTCGTAAGGCAAAGCTCTCAATTTACCGGTCAATCTACGCTCCCACCCTCACCTATGGTCATGAACTTTGGGTATTGACCGAAAGGACAAGATCACGGATACAAGCGGCCGAAATGAGTTTCCTCCGCAGGGTGGCTGGGCGCTCCCTTAGAGATAGGGTGAGAAGCTCAGTCATTCGGGAGGAGCTCGGGGTCGAGCCGCTGCTCCTTCACATTGAGAGGAGTCAACTGAGGTGGCTTGGGCATCTGTATAGGATGCCTCCTGGACGCCTCCCTAGAGACGTGTTCCAGGCATGTCCCACCGGGAGGAGACCCCGGGGAAGACCCAGGACACGCTGGAGGGACTATGTCTCTCGGCTGGCTTGGGAACGCCTCGGGATTCCCCCGGAAGAGCTGGAGGAAGTGTCTGGGGTGAGGGAGGTCTGGGCATCCCTGCTTAGACTTCTGCCCCCGCTACCCGGCCCCGGATAAGCGGAAGAAGATGGATGGATGGATCTATAAAAACTGGACCTGGAAATTTTTTATTGTAGCCCATCAGGTAAAATTATATTGAACTAGTAATTTATGCAGAAGGGGTGTGGTTATTTGATTGATGACTGACTATGGTTAAGGTCTTGCTATCATTACTTTAGCTGTTAGGAGCTGTGTTTTCTTCTGAGCTTTGAATAAAGACCTAATGAGAATAATCATTTCTATTTTGAAGATATGTCTTGTTGTCCTGTTAACTGTACTGGCAGACTGCTGTGACTGGTTCTGGGTTGGTGTAGACAGGTCCCAGGACAAAGGTGGCTTGCCCATAGCAGGTCAGGTGCTGGGAACCAAACCTGGTCAAGCTGTCGCTCGGCTGCGATCCACCTCCTGCTGCTGTGACCGAGCCTCGCTGGACTGCAGATAGCTTCAACAGGCTAGTTATTGACATATGGCTGCTGCGATTCCCACTGGATGTGTCTGGAAAAGTCCAGGGTTGGGAGGTGAACTCTGCCAGCTTTTATCAACCATGCCACCTTCCAAAATGGTTATCAAACAACAGCTTGGTTCAGTCAGTGAGCAGCTGGCTATCCAGCTAGCAGCTGAATGGGAGTGTTAGTTTTTAGAGGGTTTGTCAAGTTCCTTTTATGCAGTCTACGCTGAAAGCTGCTTGGCTTGCAGTGTAATAGTAATACTCTGGATGACGATCTGCAGGCATCTGAAGGCATCCTGTGGTGTCTGGTACACGGATCTTGGTATTTGACATCCTATGATCAATTGCTAGTCTTTAACCGATGTCTTGCATTAAGGCACATTGATTTAGAGGTTAAAATGATAAGCCGGGCACTCTATATTTAACTGGGTCTTCTTGAATGTCATAAATCTCTGACCTTTCTTAAGACGTTTTTCAAAACCCGTTAGATTTACACCCATTTATGAAATCTTTGAAGCACCCCGGTGGCAGTTTTACCCTTTGAAAATGAGCAATGAAGAAAAGCCTCAGTGTGTGATGTGTTGCAGACCAGATATATTGCACCAGAGATGACCAATACAATTTTGATCAAGCCAGGTTAAATACAAACGTTTTCACAAAGCACATTTTAAATTAACCAAGGTTGACCAAAGTGACAAAGTGGCAAGCTCAAAATGACCTCAGCACTCTGACGGGAGGGCAAATGAGCTCCGACAAATAAGGTGGCACTGGCCCATTTAAAACCTTAAGGACAACCAACAGGCTCTTCAGAAACCTGTGGGTCACATGATTGATGCTTCGTTCTTTGTATTCGAATCAGGGTGGCAGAGTTTTTAAAGCATAAACAAACTCATCACCCATTGGTGGTTCCAGAGAGAGGTGTGTTCTAGAGGAAGTTGGGTTCAAGAGGGAGTAGGTTCCAGAGGGAGGTGAGTTCTAGAGGGAGAGTTACATTGGCAGGTGGGTTCTAGAGGATGGTTGGGTTCCAGAGGGAGGTGGGTTCTAGAAGGAGGGAGTTCCAAAGGAAGGGAATTCAATAGGGAGGTGAGTTCTAGAGGGAGAGAGTTAGATTGGGAGGTGGGTTCTAGAGGATGGTTGGTTTCCAGAGAGAGCAGGTTCCTGTGGAAGGGGTTCTACGGGGAGGGAGGTTACGGAAGGAGGGGGCTACAGAGGGAGGTGGGTTCTAGATGGAGGGAGCTCCAGAAGAAAGGAGTTCCAGAGGGAGGTGGCATCCAGTGGGAGGTGGGTTCTAGAGGAAGTTAGGTTTGAGAGGGAGGGGGTTCCAGAGGGAGGTGGGTTTTAGAAGGAGAAAGTTAGATTGGGAGGTGGGTTCTAGAGGATGGTTGGTTTCCAGAGAGAGAGGGTTCCGGTGGAGGGGGTTCTAGAAGGAGGGAGTTACAGAACGAGGTGGGTTCTAGATGGAGGGAGTTCCAGAAGAAAGGAGTTCCAGAGGGAGGTGGTCCTAGAGGGAGGTGGGTTATAGGTGGGCGGGGGGTTTAAACCTTGGAAGATTTTGTTATTAGCATTGCAGCAGCATTCTGGACAACCTGGACCGTTCCAGTGATATTTTTAATTAAGCATGTGAAAATCAAGTTACAGTATTCGAGACGTGAAGAAATAAAGGCATGAATGATCATCTCCATCTCAGATTGTGACCCAATTGGACTCAACTTGGCAATATTTTATAAATGATAAAAACAAGAATATATGAATAGTTATTTATACATGTGTGTGTATCTATTTAAGCACACCTATAGATGAATGTATCAGTATATATTTGCATGTATGTATAATTATGTACATGTGCATATGTATCTTTCATGCATAGTAAGACACTTATGTAGGGAGTGGTGGCCTTACTGGTTACAGTGGTGGGCTTGGGCGTGGAGGACCCAGGTTCAAGCCCAGGGCTGGCCCCAATGGTAAATCACTGGGGGCCCCTGAGCAAGGCCCTTAACTCCGAATTAACTCCCCGGGCGCTGCTGCTGGCAGCCCCACTGCTCACTAGTGAAACTAGTGGATGGGTTAAACGCAGAGGTCCAATTTCGGTGTATCGTACAGCGTGTGCACGATGGGAATCGAACCCCTGACCTCCTGTGTGCCAGTCCTGCACTGTACAGTATATATATATATATATATATATATATATATATATATATATATATATATATATATATATATATATATATATATATATATATATATATATATATATATATATATATATATATATACTGTAGGACTGGCACACAGGAGGTCAGGGGTTCGATAACTTGATTTTCACATGCTTAATTAAAAATATCACTGGAACGGTCCAGGTTGTCCAGAATGCTGCTGCAATGCTAATAACAAAATCTTCCAAGGTTTAAACCCACCTCCCTCTAGGACCACCTCCCTCTGGAACTCCTTTCTTCTGGAACTATATATATATATATATATATATATATATATATATATATATATATATATATATATATATATATATATATATATATATATATATATATATATATATATGTATATATATTAATTTACATATCAATATGTATTAGTTAACTGCATATATACGCATTTATATGATATATTTGGATATGTATTAGAATTCAAAATACTTATGTGTATATTATATATATGACTTTTTAATACTCACCCCTAACACCCCCCAAAACTCTCAGATCACAGTTAAAACAATAGTAAATAGAAAGCTCCTCCCCCTTTTCTCTGTCCTCTTTTTGCTTGTAACAGCTGATTGTCCTGTGTCCACCTTTACTCTTTAAACAAGAACATTATAAACTCCTTTTAACACACATTACAACACAGACACCAGACTGCACCACCACTGTCTCCTCTTTTGTTCCTGTTCTTTCATGTTGCACCTTTTTCTAGTCTTTTACCTTCCACATCTGGTGTTTTTAGCAGAATATTTATCCCCCCTTCTTTCTTTCTTTCTTTCTTTCTTTCTTTCTTTCTTTCTTTCTTTCTTTCTTTCTTTCTTTCTTTCTTTCTTTCTTTCTTTCTTTCTTTCTTTCTTTCTTTCTTTCTTTCTTTCTTTGTTTGTTTGTTTGTTTGTTTGTTTGTTTGTTTGTTTGTTTGTTTGTTTGTTTGTTTGTTTGTTTCTTTCTTTCTTTCTTTCTTTCTTTCTTTCTTTCTTTCTTTCTTTCTTTCTTTCTTTCCAGGGATCAATAAAAACAGTTAGACTGTCATGAGGGCTGGTGAAGGGAACACACTCACACACACCTATGTATACATAAAAATCATTCATCTTTTCAGATTAATTTTTGTTCAAAGAAGAAACATGACAAGTGGAAAAACGTTATGTAGTTGTTCATCTGAGGTCGTATTAGTCTAAAACCCCTTTGATCAGAAGGGTTTTCTTTGTTAGTCTGCTTTCTAAAGTTATCTAATGAGTAAATGTAGCTACTGAAGATGGAGTCCAAATTTAAAATATCCTTTGCAGAAAAGAGTTAAATGCCAATGTTCCCCGTGGTTTATCTGCTCTCTTTTAAGATGGATTGAAGGGAATATTTCATGCGTTTGATGGAAAGAGAGCGATATCCTTTCAAGGTTACAAAGCAAAACTGCGATATCTGTAACAGACAGAAGGAGTCTGAGAGGAGAGACGAAGGTGGAGAAGCTCAGGCAATGGTTGGAGTTCCTGTCCTCGGGGAAATCTTCATCCATCTGGGAATCGCTGCAAGCGCAGCCAATTCTCACGCTCTAACAGGCCCTTAATTTGGTGAAACATATGCCACCGCTTAAGCTTCTGGAAGCTGTTCACATGGCAGGAATGGGTTGTTATAGAGACATTAGCTGGTGGACTAGATGAGGCGGAAACTACTCACAATCACTAACAAATGGTACAAACCTTTGAACTTGTCACTTTAATCCTTCTTCGTGTATTTTATATCATTTTTGTGCATGTGGTGTGAATAAAGTTCTCACAGCATTAGCTACTGTGAAAAAAGCGAAACAGGATTAGCAATCAATCAATCAATCAATCCATCCATCCATCCATCCATCCATCCATCCATCCATCCATCCATCCATCCATCCATCCATCCATCCATCTGGGTTCAGCAGAGCAGAGATACCATCCCCCAGATCTTCAAGGACAAGAAGTTTTTCCAGATGAGCTGAGGATAGGAGGATCGTGTAAAACCTACAATGTCCACTCAAAGTAGGGAGGGTTTCTACATAGACAATATTTCTCTAATACAAATTGATTTCGACCCCTCATATAAAAAAGAATAATATCCAACAGCGTTCCAGTCAACAGCTGCAGCCTGGAGAAAAATTATGAAAATAGGGCTTCTTTTTATGTCTTAGATGGTCCCCACATATACAAATGTTGGCTCGAAAAATTGAGTATTGACAGATGGAAGTAGAGAACAGTGCGACGCCACTCAACCCCCAACATCCTCGGCCTTCCAGCATGTTCATCAGGTCTGTGCAGCTGTCTGGCCTAAATACTGCCAACATCTTAACACTGATTTTTTTACACCAGCAGCGACAGCGTCATAGTCGTGACTTTGTAATATCCTTTTTACAGCCTCTCTGAGCTTAAACGTCTTATCCTGCTGCTACACACCGGAGCAGAGAAAGAGGTTTACATGGTGGCAATCGCACAGAGTAGTCATTTCATCCTCGACCCCTGCCGAGAACATCAGAGCCCGAGGAGCAGAAACAAGAAGATATCCCCCCACACATCCATACATGGCGGGCAAGCATGACATATGGTCATATGGTCCACCCGTATTATCTGTAGTCTTTAGTATGCCCATATCATCTGAAGTCTTTAGTCTATTGAAAACCTCTTAAGCCTTTTGGTCCTTCTGTATCATCTGAAGACATTTTTCTACATGTATCTTCTGAATTCTTTGGTCCACCTGTATCATTTGAAGTCTTTCGTCCACCCACATCATCTGAATTGTTTAGTCCACCTGTATCATCTGAAGTCTTTCTGTATCATTTGAAGACTTTTATCCACCTGTATCTTCTGAAGTCTTTAGTCCACCCGCATCTGCTGGACCTCAGTGCTGTTTTGATACCATAGATCACAGCATTTTACTGCAGAGACTAGAGTATGTTGTTGGGATTAAAGGAACAGCTCTAGATTGGTTTAAATCAGATCTGTCTGATAGATTCCAGTTTGTTCATGTGCATGAGGTTTCTTCAGTACAGACGAGGGTCTGCTATGGTGTCCCACAAGGGTCAGTGCTAGGGCCAATCTTGTTCAGTTTATACATGCAGCCCTTGGGAAGTATTATCCGGAACCACGGCATTAATTTTCATTGTTATGCTGATGATACGCAGCTGTATTTGTCTATGAAGCCAGATGAAACAGAACCATTAGACAAACTTCAGATGTGTCTTAAGGACATCAAGGACTGGATGGCCAGAAATTTTTTGCTACTAAATTCTGATAAAACAGAAGTTGTTGTTTGTGGTCCAAACACCTCAGGAAGGGATTAGATGGTCTTGCGATGTCCTCCAGTAAAACTGTGAGAAACCTTGGCATTATATTCGATCAGGATTTGTCATTTAAACAGCAAATTAATCAGGTTTGTAAAACTGCGTTTTTCCACCTCCGTAATATCTCAAAGATCAGGAGCATCCTCTCACAGAGTGATGCTGGAAAACTAATTCATGCGTTTGTATCTTCTAGACTAGATTACTGTAACGTGTTGTTGGCTGGATGTCCAAGTAATTCTCTGAAGATCCTCCAGATGATCCAAAATGCAGCAGCGCGAGTGCTGACAGGAATCAACAAGAAAGACCACGTCTCTCCAGTTTTAGCTTCCCTCCATCGGCTCCCCGTAAAATTTAGAATCCAATTTAAAATTTTATTACTGGCATATAAAGTCCAAAATGGCCTAGCGCCGCGATATTTGCAAGACCTGATAGAACCGTACGTTCCTAATAGAGTTCTCCGTTCTCAGGGTGCAGGTTTACTCGTAGTTCCTAGAAGATCCAGATGTAGATCTGGAGGACGGGTCTTCTGCTACCAGGAACCATCACTCTGGAACCAACTTCCAGTTTGGGTGAAGGAGGCTGACACCACCTCCACCTTTAAAACTAAACTTAAAACATTTCTGTTTAATAAAGCATATAGTTAGTGTATATTTAGTACCTTAATGTGTCAGGGCCAGTAGTCAAAGCTGCAGCTGCAGGACCCGATTAGAGCAGCTCATCTTAAACAGCTTCGGTGTAGATATGCTGTTATAGGCCTCTGCTGCAGGGGGGCACCAACATGATCCACTGAGTGGTGCCTTTCACCTCCTCTGTTTCTCTTTACCTTCTCTGTCTCTTCTTCACCTCAACCCTCATTTATTAACAGTATCCCATAAACTTAATTGTGGTCCATTGTTCTGGTAGTTTGTTGTGCTGGTCTGGCCCTTCTTTTCCTCTTCTGTGCATGTCCTGCAGACCAGAACCTCAGGAGCTGCTTGCTGACCTGCAGTTCCACCTCTGACTGTCATGGACCGACTGAACAGAACCCCAGAGCAGAGAGCCAAGGAAGGTAGAAAATGATTTATTTTCCCAACATGGAACACAGAACAAGGTAGGAACCAGGCTTGGCAGACGTAGCATCCCCGAAGCGGAGCTTGACTTGACTTGACTTGACTTGACTTGACTTGACTTGACTTGACTTGACTTGACTTGACTTGACTTGACTTGACTTGACTTGACTTGGCTTGGCTAGGCTAGGCTTGACTCGACAATCCCCAAAGCGGAAACTTGACTTGGCTAGGCTTGACTCGACAATCCCCAAAGCGGAAACTTGGCTTGACTTGGCCGGACTTGACTTGGCTTGGCTTGACTTGACTTGACTTGGCTTAACAATCCCCAAAGCAGAACTTAACTTGGCCCGGCTCGGCTCGGCCCGACTATTCGGACGGAAATCTCCTGGCAACCAGGAGTGGTGAGAAGGCCTGGTAAATAGGCCTGAGGCTGACGAGGGGATTGAGTGCAGGTGTCCGAAAATGGCTGGCCACGCCCCTGCCATCCACCTGGTCTGTACCACAACGAAGGGGAGGGGAAAAAATACCACAGAGCCTCCACAACCGTCACACTGACCATCCCAGTGTCTGCCTTCACCTGTCTGTATGGATGTCTGTTGGATACTTGCTGACACCCCGACCTGCAGTCCTCATCCCCTTGGATCACCGTCTATCCATATATCACCCAAATACACAGAAGTCTAATTGGACTACTGATGATAGTTACTATTGTATCCTGTCTTGTACCTTTGACGGTGTCTCTATGTCTCTATTCTTTCTTATTTCCTGTTCTACCCGGCTGGCCTTCGGCAGGAGGGTCCCCCCTCATGATCCAGGTCCTGGTCCAAGTTTCTTCCCTGTTAAAGGGGAGTTTTTCCTGCCACTGTTTGGCTTAAGGTTTTTCTTCCACTAGGGGAGTTTTTACCTGCTGTTGTTTATGTAATAACTGCTCGGGGGTCATGTTCTGGTCTCTGGAAAGCGCCTAGAGACAACTTGTGTTGTAATAGACGCTATATAAATAAAATTGAATTGAAAATTGAATCAGCTGAAGCATTTCTTCCACCTGTATCTTCTGAAGTCTTTTGTCAACCTGTATTGTCTTAAGTCTTCAGTCCATCTGGACGTCTTTATTCCAGATGGACGTATTTTGATCCAGACTAATGATCAGTAGAGGAGCTACAGTTTTTTTCTCACTCATTTTTAATTCAACCCCCATAAGCGGGATTTTTCCACTTTGGTTTTTAGAACAAAAACTGAAAGTATTTTGTAAAAGAGGTGCTAATTGTTGGATGTGATTTTAGAGCAGGTTATCATTATCATAGCATATTACATGAGTGCCAAGTCTCCTGATATCATCTTTTCATAATTTTGTTACAAAATATGTTACTGTATGTTACTTCATTTCCTTTACAGGGTGTTTTTAGTGACTTTCCTGCTGACAGCATCAATAATCTGTCCTCGATGCTGTGCTCTGGGTTTCAGTTTGAGTGGGAGTTCTGCATGTTGTTAGCTCTTCGTCTGCCTCCTGATAGAAGTCTTTCCACACGGCTGAATCACACGCTCAGCGAGAACTCGGTGCAGCAGAGCGTTAAAAACGATGCTCTCCAGGCTCTTTGCTACTCAGCATTCAGATTCTTTCAAATGCCCAACCCCCCTACCCCCACGGCTTCGTCCTCACACAGCCGACCTGGGCGGCAGTGGAAATGTGCTCTGTTATGGATCAAGGCTCTTTGATGTCCAGCTGATAAGAAAATGTCATCTCTGGGAGGATTTTTAGGATGAGGTTGTGTGGTGGGCCAGAAAATGTCCAGCGGACAGCCAAGTGTATGCTCATGCGACTAAAGCGTTGGAATATGTGTTGGCTTTACAACAGCTTGATCTTCATCTAGGTCCTACTTTACACTCAATTCATGTTATGACACAACTGTCACTGAAAGCGATAAAATCACCCATTGACCTCACTCAGATGAGGAATTATAGATAAGATTTTAATCTAAAACCACAACTCTGAACAAGTTGGGACATGGTTTGTTTCCGATATTGATCATTCCCCAAACATCACACAATCTCATTTAAACTGTCATATATATACATTTTTTAGGTCATCTAGCAATCATTTTAATTTCATTCTTGATTAAGCATTAAATAAAGGCTTTGAAGGACCAGTTGTATAAGGAGTTTACATAAACAACTTTCTCCTTCCACAATCATTAATCCCATCTGGTGATTGGTCCTCTAAACTTCAAAGACAGAATAACCTTGCCCATCGATCTATCCCCATGTGGGTTCAGCACCAACCTCCTTAGACTAGACTCATTGAAATAAAAAGATCTTTCAATTGTGTCTGCCACCATGGTAGCAGTGTCTGATTGGTTTAGGAAGGTACCCAATAACAGCAGAGTGAGCAGGGGAGGACTAACAGAGTGCTGATTTAGACTGCAGGATCTAGACCCAGAAAGTTTATTGTTGCACTGATCAATACGATCAGGGGTGAAAACTGCTGAACATGGAAGTATTTCCAGCTTCACTGCTTTTGTTGAAATACGTACATGAAATACAGACAAGCAACACATTCATAAAATAAATTGGTACGGGACAGTTTGGTAATAATAATACCATGTCAAAGTGGTTATTGTTAGGAACATTTGGTCCAAAAGCAGAATCCATGACTGATTGAGTTTTGAGGAGCAAAGATAGAGTGGAAGGGATTTTCATGTTTCTGATTTTGCAATGTAGAATATCAATCCAGTGATCAGGAGGAATTTCAGTGTGTAAAGGACAATGTCTGATCTCTGATCCCTCAGACGACATTAGGGATGGGAATTACAAATTACTTTGGTAGCATTAACATTGCATTTCACAAATGCATACATATTTTGCACTCAACTTCAACTAAATCAAAGCTGACGAGCTTAAAAAAAGGAACTTTTTCAAATGTACATTGTGACATAAAATACAATCACAATGATCAACCTTTGCACATTTACAGTCTTTGCGCAGAAAAAAACAGGTTGCTGCATGTGTTGCAACCAAGACCCGAACATCTCACCTCTGCATTGACCCTCATGTGGAGCTAGGTTTTGTTGCAGTTCCTCGACTGACAGAGGATGGATCCAAAAACGAGTCAATCTCCATTAACCTCCATGTTAAATTGTCCAACTTTAGAGCAGAAGTCAACATATTTACGGCCTGGTTCAAAAACTGTTTTGGTCTCAATTGTTGGATTTCTCATCCTTGACGCTGAGGGGGGTTGATGTTTTTGTACCACGGCAGGAGAGTTTATAGCAACCATCCATTTGAATGAACGCAGCATTGGGTAAACACAATGTTCATTTTTGACTTCACAGTCAAGTCAAGTCATTAAACGCTTTATCCCGCTGTAAATGCCTGCCGGCAGCTTTGCAGCTATTTTGACAACTTGAGAAAAATGGCCAATTGAGTAACACGGCTATTTGAGCAACATGGCTGCGCTCTGTACGAAGGAAAACAAGCTTCAAAACTGGTCTTCAAAGACCAGGTTGTCGATTCCCATCTCTAGAATACACTGCATCATGACCACTCAATTAGCAACAGCAGATAGAACCACACGGACAAGCGCTACCTTATGGGAACCTTTGTAAACACTACAATACAACTATCTATTTACAATTGACACTTTAACTATAGAAAAACTACTTTTATGTTAAAGTTGTCCACCTCTGGACTCTGAGACATCTGGGACTGGACTAACTATCTGCTGCCAGGAACATCCATGAAGTGATCAACAAGAACGTTTAAAACCACATTCTGAACATCCCACAAAGTCATGACCGAGGAAGAAGAGGGTATAAGAGGGTATTCACAGGTCAAAGTCATTTTCCATCCCATCCCAACTTTTCCTGATTTAGGTTGTATAATGTTCTCCCCCCCATATATTTCAGACCCATCACCTGTCATCCCCTCCCACCAGCTCTTCAGTGCTCCCTGGGCCCATCAAGCTGTCAACGCTGGGATAGTGCAGGCGGCACTTCTCCTCACCTTTGACCTCATGTTGACAACTCGTCTGCCGCATGTTGGAGGAGGGGGGGCTCATTCCTGTCGTTGCTGACATCACAATGACATGATAAGTAATACCAGAGGAATATTACAGAAGTCCGACTTTACTTCTATATTGATCAGCTGTCATCAACATTCAGCATGATGAATCCCTCTGGATGGTCCTCACCCGGACCGATCCCTGTCCAGACATCCAGGGAACTAGGAAGAACCTGAGTCTAGGTCATTATAGCTTTTAAAGTTATTTGTAATATCTGTGGATGTTTGTTGTCATAAAGAAATCACACCCTTTTTAACTTTTATGGTTCTATATAACAGGACTGTGTGTGTGAGTGGGGGGGACTCGGTAGCTATAGTCAGACATCGTGTGGTCAACTTGACCGCGATCGTCGAGCCTGGCACCTGAGCTCTGAACCTTCCCAGGCCTGCAGTCACCCGTGACAGATGCGTTGCCTACAGCTCTAGGACTGCGAGCGATTAAGTTTATTTTATTTCAGGTCCCAGCAGACCTCGTTCTAGTCCTCGTTTCAGCTCTGGCAGAAACTTGTTCTGATCTTGTTTCAGTAATGACATCTGAAATAAAGATGTTTGGACTGATTTGATTAGATCAAAGGTTAGATGAGTTTAGTTAGTATAGGCTGAGCTGAGATATACTCAATTATTATTATGTGTGTCATTATAGAGAAGGACTCGTACAGGCAGGCTTCATTAGGAAAGCTTAGGCGCATTGTGTAAGTCTTTTGTTGTGTCTTGATGAAGATCAGAAAACCAGGTCATTCTAGGGGATTCATTAACGTTTTCTTGCCTCTGTAGGTGGACGGAAACATGACAGCAGAGGAACACTGTGTGATAAAGAGACTCCAAAACTGTGTTGGCTTCTCTCCAGCAGATTTCCTGCAGCATCCTAAATCTGCTGGCTGCTCCATTCATCAGAAGTAGATCAGGCCACGCTGGCCTCTCCCACCTGCTGCCTGTTAGCTGTCCGCTGTCCACTCTTGAAAGCCTAAAGTAGACAGAGACGCGTTATAGGATCAGGATGCTATCATACCGATATCTTGACCAGTAAAGAGTCAGTCTTACTTAAAGGTGCTTTAGCTTTTGAGTTTGTTTTTAAAATTTATTTTGTCACTAGTTGCCTTTATTCAAAGTAGATGGACAAGAAATGGGTACAGAGAGAGGAGGGAAGAAACACAGGAAAGAGCAACAGACAGGGATTCAAACCTGCGCTGCCTGCAATAGCCTCTGTAAATGGGTGGACTGATTTCATTTCATCCTCAGAGAGAGGTGTGTCAGCTGCGTTGGCCTGTTTTCGATCTACGAGGACAGAATGTTCGCAGAGGGCCTTAAGGTTTATTCCTCGCTACCCAGGAGATAGCTTCACCATGGTTTCTGCAAAACACGTGAACAAAGTCTCTAGTTTTACAGCGTAAGCTGCTGGACGGATCCTCAAGAATGTTTCTGAGCATTTAAGCTCTCGGAGGAAGACAAGGAAATATGCTGCATGTAATTACTCTGATGAGGTGACGTCCCGAAGGCAGGTTCAGAGCTGCTGGTTTCCTTTAAAACTCTGAGGGTCAACTTAGACGAACACGTGGAGCCCCCATCCAACGACTGTAATGCCTGACCACATATTTAAAACATTAACTGTTATACTAAGTACTTAAGAGTGTAAGTGTCACCCGGGAGCTGCTTATGAACCGATCACCACCACTGATGACCGATCATCACCACTGATGAACCGATCACCACCACTGATGACTGATCATCACCACTGATGAACCGATCACCACCACTGATGACCAATCATCACCACTGATGAACCGATCAACCCCACTGATGAACCGATCACTCGCACTGATGACTGATCATCACCACTGATGAACCAATCACCACCACAGATGACCGATCATCACTACTGATGAACCGATCATCACCACTGATGAACCGATCACCACCACTGATGACCAATCATCACCACTGATGACCAATCATCACCACTGATGAACTGATCACCACCACTGATGACCGATCACCTATGCTGATGATCGAGGAGACTAAGAGGCTCAAAAAAGGAATGATGGAAGGAAGCATAACAGAGGAAATCTAAGACTGTCATATAAACAAGCAAATCTGCACATGTATGAAGGTGACCAATTGAAAAAAGAACGTTTCTTTGTGATGATTTAAATGTGACCTTCAGATCCCACCAGGCGTGGAAGCTCCCACCAGAACCACCGTGGAGCGGTTCAGAAGTGTTCCAAAGAGACTGTCTGCTACGCCTCGTTAAAAATATGCATCAAGTCTGTTCTAGTGCTTCACCTTCGCAAATCCATGAGTTTCCACACAGCAGATGGAGGCGGCACAAAATGGTGTAAATTAGCCGGTGAATTTTCAAAATAAAACACCAGCAGAGCCTCCAACTCGTACATGTATGTTAACATATGGAACTGTGGGTAAAGGACTCAGAGGGTTTTAGAAGATATCAGAACCACGTACAAGGAGAATTTCAGGTAATGACAACATTCATTCTATATGCATATTTTTAGAAAGAAGAAAACAAGGAGATATATACATCTTTAAACCAGGAGATTACTGCACATTTCTCATGTGAAACCTGCAGGTAAACTTGAAGTATCATCACCCAGCTAAGGGTGGCAGTGCTTAGCCTCTGGAACATGGAAAAAAACCACTGTGAATCCAAACCATGGAATGACAGCACAACTAGAAGAAGACTGAACCAGGACAGATGTTTGAAAGAGTTTGCAGGAGAAAAACCTCTTCTGTCTACAAAGAATATGAAAGCACGACTGACGTTCACAAACCTGCATGTGAACAAACCAGCAGAATTCTGGAACAACGTCCTCTGGACAGATAAGAACAAAGTGGAGATGTTTGGTCTAAATGTCCTGCACCATGTTTGGAGAAAACCAGCAGAAACACTTCAGACCCACTGTGAAGCACGGAGGTGGAGGGATAGTGGTCTGGACCTGGACACCTGTCAGACATTGAGTGGACCCCTTAACTCTGTAAATCAGAGTCTTCTGGACACAAATATAAGAACATCTGACTGACAGATAAAGATTGTCTGAAACTGGGTCATGTGACAGGAAATGATACCAAACACAGCAGCAAATCAACATCAGATGATTTTTAGTACTTAAGTACTGAAAGGCGGCGTACTAACTAGCACATGGCTGTAAGTGGTACAGCGTGCTAATCAGCTGGGCTGGGTTCCTTGAGAAGACCTAGTTTCCATGAACCTCCGCCGCTCTCATCGATCTCAGCAGTCCAGATGATGTAGCAGCGCTTTCACTTTACCACTGCAAGTGTTAATAACCTCACAGCACTTGTACTTCCCTGGCTGCAATCACAAACTAAAAGATTAATACCACGGACAAAAGAAAAAACACATGTGTGTCACTTTAAAAAACCGTCAGCTATTATTGTTTTGAATGATGAGTTTCTTTGTGTTGGTGAAGTGAATTATCCCCCAGGGAATAGTAGACTTGTAATGAGTGCTCACTCCAACAGCTACATGTGCAGAACAGATGAAAAGGTGAGTTGCTCATCGCTGGACTGAATTCATTAAAGTTGTTCTGGAGCTTTCTTCAAGCAACAAATCAGTGCTTCCGTTTGAGTGCTCTCATTTATAACCCATTATGTCTTTACGCTGACATGCTTAAAATCAGATATGGACTCAAATGAGATCTATCCTCTTCAGGATAATTGATGCTGCCACAGTCTGGGCAGGCCACACAGAGAAAAATGGGGCATCATTCATAATTCATTGAATTTTATATAACCGACTTACTTTTGAAGATTACACAATAACATTGTTAAATGGAGAGCCGCGACCCAGCAGGCTACAGGGAGCACTGACGCTGGATTCAAGTGTTGCAACACAGCATCCAGGTCATTTTGGCATTTACAGGTTTCAGCCCGTGTTTCTCTCCATGAAAAGGTCAAGCCGGAACTGGAAGCCGGTTATCACGTTGTGACACCGCTGGGATAATGTGGGATAATTAAGAGGGCTCCGGCATATGGCCACCGTCACAACATGCCGGGAGTCAGCGGGAGCCTTTCAGGGCTTGTTGGTGGAGGGAAAAGTAAGACACAGGAATCAAACACATCTTAACCCAGCCAGCATGTATGTGGGCCTCTAAACCTACAATATACAAGCGGGCTGTAAGATGGCTCTCAGGTGGGTTGGCTGGAGGTTCTATGGCGGTACTACCTGTGTTTGCTCACGTGGAGTCTACCAGGAGTTTAACTGATGATACAACTCAGTCTCATTACTGACAGGAACGCAGGAATTCGGTTGGAAAACCGGCAGCATGGTGTAAAGAGCACGGTCTGACCTTAAACACAAAAATGACAAAAGAAATGAGTGTGGACATCCAAAGATCTGGAAAAATATCCACCCTCCACTGTTGACTGGAAGTGAGGTGGTGGAGAGTATGAGCGACCTGTTGGGTGCCAACACTGCCTGCCTCATAGGAAAGGTCCTGCAGCGCCTCTAGAGCCTGAGGAGATCGAGGAACTTCTATTATTGTGCAACAGTGTGCTGACTATTGGACCTTCAGCTGCTCTAAGGCTGAGCAGCAGGTTCTACCGAGGTTGGTGAAGTTGGCGTGGAGACTCACTGGGACTATCCTCCCAGAGATCAGAGCTCTGCACATCACTTTCCATCTGCTGAGGTACAAATCCATCCAGGCCAGAACCAGCCCAACAGCCTGTATCCCCGGTCTGCTTAATGAACACTGTACCCCTCTCTTGCCCCCAGCTAGTCATGCTGATTTAATTAATTGTGCTGTGGGATTCATTTTATTCTGATTTTTAAACTTGTTTACATTGTCAATAAAGTGATGAATTGAATTGGTAGACTTTTTCTCTGATAAATTAGTTAACATAAAGCTTTAAGTTAGAAGTTAATCTAGCATTAAAAAGTAAAGTTATAACTAAATCTGGCTACCTAGAAGATCTGATGACCAGAACCATGTTTGGAGAAAAACAGAAACACCTCAGACCACTGTCAAGCACGGTGGTGGAGGGATGATGGTCTGGACCTAGAAAATTGTCAGTCATGGACCATGGACAACTCTGTGGACCAGTGTTTTTTGGCAGAACCTGGCTCATGTGACAGGAAATGATCCCACATACAACAGGAAATCTACCCATCCATTGATCCGTTCTCTACACCCCTATAATCATGTACAGGGTCACAGGGGTGACCCAGCTCATTACAGGCAAAAGATGCAAATCTAAATAAAACAAAATCAATTGAAAAAAGAAATAAAATACGAAAGATTCCTTTTGGGTGTTTTCAGGAACTCATCGCTGCTTTATACAGATGATGTGATACTGTTGGTGTCATCGTCAGCTTTCTTTGTAGCAGTTCACAGCTGGGATAAGAAATAGCACCTCCAGATCTGAGACCGTGGTTCTCAGTCAAAAAACGGTGGTGTGTCAGCTCCAGGTCAGGAGTTGAGTTCTGCCTCAAGTGGAGGAGTTTAAGTATGTTGGGTCTTGTTCATGAGTGAGAGAAGAATGGAGCAGGAGATCTACAGGTGGACAAGGGTGTCTGCAGTTATGTGGACTCTGTACTAGTCTGTTGTGGTGAGGAGAGCTATACAAGCGGCTGAGATGAGTTTCCTCTGCAGGGTGTCTGGACTCTCCCTTAGAGGTGGGAGGAGAAGTTCAGACATCCTGGAGAGAATCAGAGTCACTGCTCCTCCACATCTAGAGGAGACATGGATGGACAGGATGTGTCCTGGACACCTCCCTGGGGGACTGTTTTAGCGATGTCCAACCAGGAAGAATTCCCATGGCAGACCCAGGACACAGTGGAGAGACTGCAACTGGAACACCTTGGTGTCCTCGTAAAAGATCTGGAGGAGGTGTATGGATAGACAGGGAAGTCTCGACCTCTCTGATTAGATTGCTGCCAACCTGAACCTGGATAAGAGGAAGATAATGATGATGGGTGGATGCATGGACGGAAGGACGGACGGACGGACGGACGGATTGTATTTACTTTGAATGTTGAAGGTCTGAAGTTTGTCATCATAATTTAACACATTCTTCAAAGCCGGCCTATTCTCAGACAGATTGATAAATACATGATTATGCTGCACTTAAACCAGAGAAATGCAAGAAAATCCAGTATCCAAGACGTCCCTCTGTGGCGGACCTGTTACGGGATTCATTTTCTGTGTGGCCTCAAGGAATGTGGTCCACCAGCAGTGATCCTGAGGAGCATCGATTATGACAACCTCCATCAGTCTCTATGACAGGACTGGGCCAGCGCCGCCAATGTCTTTGCTCAGAATTACTGGGATTAAGGAGATTTAAGATCCACGTTGAGGCCAGAAATGTGCAAAGAGGTGCCAGGTATAGAATGAATAAATGCACTTATGGTCTCCAAATGACACAATGAAAATGAATATTAATTTCATTACTGCACAAAAGCAGACAGAGCTTTCCATCAAACAAGGACAGGACCCGGTCCCTGCTGCTCTGCAGACACCACCGTGATGTTGATGCAGGCAAAAGCAGCATTGCAAGCTGAAGCACGTAATAAATGCCAGACTCAGGCCATGCATTCAGCTTTTTTGTTACTTCTCATTATTTGACAATACTGCCTGCACCAGCTGAGCTCAAAAATAAAATGTGGAAAAAGAGAGCTGGATGTTGAGGGTGGAGTTGTGTGGCCACTGGGGGATGACTTTGTCACAGCAGCTAGACAAGTCATTAAGCTGTTGAGGTTTGTGTGAAGCAGAGGAGACGTCAGCGCTTCTGTTCTCATTACGAGTCTGGGATGTATGATTACATCCATTTACAGCAGGTATCACACTCACTTTTCTGTTTCTGCTTTTATTTGCAAACAAATAACCCTCCAGGGAAACGAGTGGAGCAAGAAGTCTTCCAGCTCCATGTAGTGATGTTTGCTTTAGCAATTAAATAAGCTCAAACTGGGAGCTGGGAACTCTGTTTGTTGAGTTTGCATATTAAATGCAGCCAAAACACGCTCACCTGTACTCCTATGGAGGACTGAGGACAGACAAGGATGTTAATCCGTCCCTCATCAACACCCCTCGAACCTAGGACCAATAACACAGATGTCATCTAGGTCCTGTTGTTTCCACAGATCATGATGAACATGCAGTGCACCCACCCAGAAAGATAGAAAGCTCCTCCCCCTTTTCTCTGTCCTCTTTTTGCTTGTAACAGCTGATTGTCCTGTGTCCACCTTTACTCTTTAAACAAGAACATTATAAACTCTTTTTAACACACATTACAACACAGACACCAGACTGCACCACCACTGTCTCCTCTTTTGTTCCTGTTCTTTCATGTTGCACCTTTTTCTAGTCTTTTACCTTCCACATCTGGTGTTTTTAGCAGAATATTTATTCCCCCTTCTTTTTCTTTCTTTCTTTCTTTCTTTCTTTCTTTCTTTCTTTCTTTCTTTCTTTCTTTCTTTCTTTCTTTCTTTCTTTCTTTCTTTCTTTCTTTCTTTCTTTCTTTCTTTCTTTTTTTCTTTCTTTCCAGGGATCAATAAAAACAGTTAGACTGTCATGAGGGCTGGTGAAGGGAACACACTCACACACACCTATATATATATATATATATATATATATATATATATATATATATATATATATATATATATATATATATATATATATATATATATATATATATGTACGAACTGGACCACTAACCTCTGACTTCTGAAACCCAAGGTTCCAGCGGAGCTCCATGGATGAACTCCTGCTGACTGACATAAACCTTGTTTCAGTTCTGGCAGAACTCGTTAGATATCTTAGAAGTGGATGAAATAGTTTTTCAAAGTTAAACAGCCACAAGTTGCTTAGCACAAGTTGATGTTGTAAAGCTCCTATCAGATGAACTGAGGATGCCTGTCTGACACCTGATGTCGACCGTTGACAGCTCGAGGAGTTTCAATCCAGGATGAACTCCTGCTGACTGACTTAAACCTGAATTACTGCTGTTAACTTGAACTAAAACTGTTTGATTGCAGGACGAAGAGCTTCCTCTCAACGTATTTGCCATGTTTCTTTATTGAAAAAATATTCATTTCAGAGCCAAAACTTGTTTTGCATATATTCTGTACATTTAGGTGGGGTCAGTCCACTTTACTAAATGACTGTAAACGCAAAAGCTTGAGCACTTGGTGATTTCTCAGTAACAGCAGAAGGGTTTTGTAGAGACTCTTCCACCATTTAGTTTACAGGATTTGTTTTCAGCAGTACAATGAGAGGGCCATGAAGGCACTTTGTTTAGCTATGTAAGATCCTCCCTGAAAGAAAACAGCTCTAAAAGAGCAGGAGGATTAATAATTCATTGATATCCATGACCACTCACTTTGAACTGTATCAGGCCGGCTTTTATTAGTGCCGTACCTGCCAGGCAGTCCAAACAACTCTTACGGCTGCATTAAATTTTAAAAGGCGGCTCAGCATAAAGGCCGGGTAAATAAAAGACAATTACTATGTGTGACAGAAAGGTAATGTGGTTCACATTCAAAGGAAGTTCAGTCCGCAGTCCTCTGAGGGAGGAAAATGATTTACAGCAAGCTTTTATTCAAAGGCTGCCAGATGTTATGGACAGTCAGAAGTTTAGTCACGTCTGTCGGTATTTTAGCTTCACAGGAGTATTAACAGGAAATAGAAGTCCAAAATCCAGAGCACTTATCTCCTCCTGCCATCAGTAAAAGATGCTTCCAGAACCTGGATGGAAGCAGCAGAGGGGAGGATGGAGGGAGGGGTCAGTGCAGGTTGTTACCATTAAAATCCACATGGAAATAAAAAATCAGCTCTGATTGTAAAGTTAATGCAGCAAGAACACACTTTATAACCGCTTTCAGTCTCTTAAAGATAACTCAGTAGATCACTTTAATTAGACAATGTGTTAATTGACTGCAGGTCCGACAGTGCAACAATGATATCCTCCTCCAGCCACGAGACCATCTTGTTCAACCGAGTGAGACAGGATATGTCCTGGAGACACCAGGCTGCTCCACAGAGCTGGGTTAGAGGAAGAACTATGCAGTATACAAGAAAAGGAAAAGGTCGCGACTCAACAGAGGTCGCGTCGGCTTGGACGCATTGATAATTGGTGAGGCCACGCAACAGCGTTGTGCACGTCAATGAAAGGTTAGGTCACGGCGTTGTGTGCGTCGATAGAAGGTGAGGTCACACAACGGGGTTGGACGCATCCATAAAAAAGGTGAGAGGTCACGCGACGGCATAGGACGCATTGATAATTGGTGAAGTCACAAAACAGCGTTGGACACATCGATAAAAGGTGTAGTCACGCAACAGCGTTGTGCGCGTCGATAGAAGGTTGAGGTCACGCGACGCCGCTTGACGTGTAGATAGAAGGTGAGATTTCACGACAGCATTGGATACATCGAAAAAAGGTGAGGTCACACAATGGTGTTGGACGCGTCGCATCGTCATAGCTTCGACTGCTGCAGAGGAATCTTTGAGTTATTTTTCAGCAGAAATTGACATTTAATTCCTTCCTAACTAGGCCTGCTGCTCAAAAATCACATCTAATTTAAAATGAGTTTATCTCAGCATCAGTAGCTTATATAAATGAATCTGCAATCAATCTTAATATAACAAATGTGGAAGTGTAAAATGAAGTTCAAATATTACCAGGTCAGAGTAACTGAATGTAAACAGCACCTGCTGTCTTTACTGCAAGCGGCCTGCGACTAAAAGCAACAATTTTATAATGCATTAGCATTATTCATTTAGACTCTGGGAGGACGATGGAACGTGGACGTGGAGATGGTGTTTGCCAATGTCATATGTTCCACTTTTCTCACAATGGACGCTCTTAAATGACCAAGTTAAATGCCACGAGCACCCAGTTAAGGCTAATCAGTATTCTACAACGTTCCAAGAAGTCAAATTCTTTCCAAACACAGGATCATTTGTCAGCACCGACCCCGGACAAATCCCACAACCTCCAGAAAAGAGCTTCTTATCACTTTAAACTCTCCAGGAACGTGTTCACTGCGTGACATTTATGACTCCAAATCCAGCCTGTAACAGTCAGGCTGCGCTCCTTTGCTTATCAGGAGGAATTTGAGGATTTCAAACTTCAGCTCCATTGATGGCCCTAAACTTGACTGTGATGCTGTAGTGGGACATCCAGAGAGCTATGTAGAAGAGAACATCCAAAAACCTCAATAAACTGAAAAAATGTTGGAACAACAGTGAGACACTGATAAACTCAGACAGGAAACAGCTATGAGGGTTCCTGCTGCTGAAGGAGGATTTAAAGACGTTGGGTCATAGAGGTGCATTCTTATTATTTTTCCTCTTTTTAGTTTCTTTTTGTTAAATAAATGTCACAGTGAAAACAGATATATGTTGATGTTCATAAAAATATGTACTTATTTAAGATCCAACTCAATTATGACAAGCTAACGACGATTAGAAAGAAAAAGACGAATGTTTCAAGATGATGCTGTTCTCCGCTTGGCATTGCAGCAGAGGTTATATGGTCTCAGGAACGCCTCAGGAAGGAGCTCGTCACGTCGCTGCAGGGACGCTCGAATTATGTCCATGAATATCATAAATGACAGTCCGCCTCAGCGCCAGTTATTGTCTGAGGACGAGGCTTGGGTTCCAGCCGTAAATGAACGGGAGTTTAGAGCTGCAGAGAGAGTGCGTCAGCCTCCTGTCGTGCCTCAGAGCCCCCCTCCTCCTCCTCCAGGCGAACACACGGCAGCAAGTGTCCTCCCACAGGTAGACACGGCACGAACCGCTGTGAATTCACGGTCAATGCGGTGGCTAGTCAAGCAAACAGCCTGCGAGTCAGCCAGCTCACATTCATCTGCATTTGTATATCTGGCATTTGGTCCCAAAGACCTCCAGCGGGTGAGGGTGGGGTGTGGGGGCTTAATGGCTAAAGGTCAGCAGAACAGAGCCACCCCCCAGAACATGCCCTTACGAGTTTTTTAATCAGTTTGGAGTATTTTGCCAGAACATAAGACTGTTCCAGTGACTCATGATGGAGTTTTCTGCCCAGTTGGAAGAAGTTTTCTAAGCTCTGGTTATCACCATGTTTGTAAAAGCTGCCTCCAACCAGATCCAGATTATTCCATTCAGAACTGTGAAAATATGTGGAGTGTGGAGTGGTCGGTTGAGGAACTGCAACCGACCACTCCACACTCACATATTTTCACAGTGGGGGTCAAGACCCAGATCATAGTGGCCAATAGAGGAACTGCAGATTTTGGCATCAAAAATAAAAAATGAAAGGTTGACCTTTGTCTTGATGTTTTCTTTCCTGTGTGAGGTTCCTCCAGATTAGTATTGTGGTTGATGGTAATGGTCAAATTGGCAAAAAATGGTCAAATTTAATTCAAAATGATTTGAATTAAGCCATTTTTATATTTTTATTTTTGATCAATTCCAGCCTTATGTGTTATATTGTGGATAAAATACAGGTTATTATATATAGAAATCATTGACTCCAGTTTTTATTTGCATGTCTCACAGTATCTCAACATTTTTGTAGCTGGTTGTTTAAGTTCTATAAGTGCTACAAAATAATGACTTCCTTGATTGTGCCACGGTCTGAAACCTTCTAAAAATGGAGCTTCGTCACAGAACTAGTGGGTCATGGCTAGAACAACTGCCGAATCAAAGTATCTGCAGATGGCTTCATTTTAATTCTTTACAGCTATTTTCCTGAATGGGGTCTTGGCCAACAACCAATATACAGTGGAAAACTAGAACACAAGTTTCTGGATTCAGTAGTTGTGTCTGTTGCATCCAACAGGAAACTTCAGGAGGACAAATTGCTCAAGAACATCTCCATTAGTCCATATAAAATTAAGTACTGCATAGACAACAAAGATAAAAGTGGTCAAAACAACTGAGACATCAGCCATCTTTACAGAGAAGTTGAGGAAGCTAACTCTCAATCTTGCCATTCCTAAACACAGGCTGGACCCCTAACGTGGGTGGACCTGGTCTTCTATGGCAGACCAGGTCCAGTCATCCATGGTAGGCTGGGTTCAGACCTCCATGGTAGACCGGGTTCAGACCTCCATGGTAGACCGGGTACAGTCCTCCGTGGTAGAGAGGTCCAGTTGTCCATGGTAGACCAGGTTCCGAAATCCATGGTAGACCAGGTTCCGACCTCCATGGTAGACTGTGTTCAGACCTCCATGATAGATCAGCTCCAGACCTCCATGGTAGACCGGGTTCAGTCTTCTATGGTGCGCTGGGTTCAGACCACAATGGTAGTCCGGGTACAGTCCTCTGTGGTAGACTGGGTACAGTTTTCCGTAGTAGACTGGGTCCAGATCTCCATGGCAGACCAGGTTCAGATCTCCTGCTAGACCAGGTTCAGACGTCAATAGTAGACTGGGTTCAGTCATCCATGGTAGACCAGGTACAGTTCTCCATGGTAGACCGGGTCCAGACCTCCATGGTAGACCAGGTTCAGACCTCCCTGTAGACCAGGTTCTAACCTCAATGGTAGACTGGGTCCAGTCATCCATGGTAGACTGGGTCCAGTAATCCATGGTAGACTGGGTCCAGTCATCCATGGTAGACTGGGTACAGTTCTCCATGGTTCACCAGGTACAGACCTCCCTGTAGACCAGGTTCTAACCTCAATGGTAGACTGGGTTCAGTCATCCATGGTAGACTGGGTCCAGTCATCCATGGTAGACCGGGTCCAGTCATCCATGGTAGACTGGGTTCAGTCATCCATGGTAGACTGGGTACAGTTCTCAATGGTAGACCAGGTTCAGACCTCCCTGTAGACCAGGTTCTAACCTCAATGGTAGACTGGGTTCAGTCATCCATGGTAGACTAGGTCCAGTCATCCATGGTAGACCGGGTTCAGTCATCCATGGTAGACTAGGTCCAGTCATCCATGGTAGACCGGGTTCAGTCATCCATGGTAGACTGGGTTCAGTCATCCATGGTAGACTGGGTACAGTTCTCAATGGTAGACCAGGTTCAGACCTCCCTGTAGACCAGGTTCTAACCTCAATGGTAGACTGGGTTCAGTCATCCATGGTAGACTGGGTCCAGTCATCCATGGTAGACTGGGTTCAGTCATCCATGGTAGACTGGGTACAGTTCTCAATGGTAGACCAGGTTCAGACCTCCCTGTAGACCAGGTTCTAACCTCAATGGTAGACTGGGTCCAGTCATCCATGGTAGACTGGGTCCAGTCATCCATGGTAGACTGGGTACAGTTCTCAATGGTAGACCAGGTTCAGACCTCCCTGTAGACCAGGTTCTAACCTCAATGGTAGACTGGGTTCAGTCATCCATGGTAGACTGGGTTCAATCATCCATGGTAGACCGGGTTCAGTCATCCATGGTAGACTAGGTCCAGTCATCCATGGTAGACCGGGTTCAGTCATCCATGGTAGACTGGGTCCAGTCATCCATGGTAGACTGGGTTCAATCATCCATGGTAGACTGGGTACAGTTCTCCATGGTTCACCAGGTACAGTTCTTCATGGTAGACCAGGTTCAGTCCTCCAGGGTAGACCGGGTCCAGTGCATGGTGGCATTTGGTGTTCTTTCATTAAATTTTAAAATTCACAAATTGGGATTGCAAATAGAAAATACAGAAACAAGTCAGTTTTAATGCCATAAACTCACATATATCAATAAAAATAGTGTTTTGCACTTGCATAGGGAGGTTTTCGTCACAAAACTGCAATAAAGAGTTTTACATCTACAGGTCACATGATGTAGGAACCGTCTCCTTAGTGATGACGTAGCAGGTGAACCACTACAGACACTCCCGAAAGACTCATCTATAGTTGTAAAGCCATCCTAAAACTCTCAATCCACCTGTCCTCCACAAAATCATGGACAAAGACATGACCGACTATCCGTATAAGGAGCTTGTGTTGTGATAATTTAGTTGTAGCTGATTTCAGACCTGACTAGTCAATCAGCATCATTGACATAAACACCAACATCAGTATCTGCCAGTAAACGCCGCCCATATCACTGCTCTCTTATCCTAATGCAGGACAAGAATCAGAGTCTGAATTCATTCTCCCCCTCTCTCTCTCTCTCTCTCTCTCTCTCTCTCTCTCTCTCTCTCTCTCTCTCTCTCTCTCTCTCTCTCTCACACACACACACACACACACACACACACACACACACACACACACACACACACACACACAGTCTACACTGCAGGTGAAAAACCAGCATCATGTAATGTGTCATAATAAGCTCAGACAAGTCTTAAAACAGCATTTTCATTTCAACAACTCGAGTTCAACGGGAGGAGCCACCACAAGAACAAATGAAGCTCGTGAATGTGCAGACGACAGGCGTCATTATTCTGCTGCTGTGGGGGTGGAGCCACATCCATCCACCTGACCGAATCTGTGAGGCCTCACATCTGTACCTCATAAAACAAGTTGCAGAACTCTTCGTCCTCAACTTGTTTTGAAGCAAACAGACAGATGTTGGTGAAAGTTTGCACACACACATTCCTAATTTCTACAGTCATAAATTGATCATTTATTGTTCTTAATGTATTTTTAGTGACTTTTTTTCTCTGAAATTGGGACAAATACATGTACAACCCCATTTTAAAACAGGTGGGATTGTGTAAAACGGAAATAAAGCAAGTTTTGATCACAGTAAAAAACAGAAAACATATGAAATGATTAAAAATGACACATTTCACAATTTAACAACAAATATGAGCTCATTTTAATTTGATGCCAGCAACACGTTAATACAAGTTGAGAACTTGTGGAGACGTAAGTGGTCAACATCAACAAATTGGGTTAATTGTCAGCAGGTTGGTGTTTGACTACAAAATATCTTGGACAGGCGGAGTCTCAGAGGTAAAGCTGGACAGAGATTCAAAGATCCTGAATCACAGAGGTTTCTCCTAATACTTCATTAAGGAGACAGCAATTTCCAGACGTGTCTGTAAGGATGCATTCATTTCCTTTAGGGAATCATGTCTGCTTTTAAATAAAATGGCCTTGTCCCTGGCACACAGAGATTTCATACTTCATACATCATAAGCCCTTGATGATTAAAATCAGAAATGTAGAAATCAGTGAGATATTGAACTCTGGAAGTGTTCCTGGGCCCCTGCAGTGATTTCTGTTAAAGAATCATGTCTGCTTTTAATGCAGTGGGTAGTTGTTCCTGTGCACAGAGATTTCTTCAGGTTCTCTGAATCTCTGCTCATCTATACATCTGAGAAACCCCATCTCTCTAAAATGATATTTTATTACACAAACATGTCACCAACCTGTTGACGGTTCATCTAAATAATGGATGTTCCCCACTTAACTCTCCAGCCTTTTGTTGGACATGTCTCAACCTTTTAGAGATGAGATGCAAATTCAAATTAAGTTCATATTTGTCATTAAATGGTGAAATATTTGACTTTTTAACATCTGATTTGTTTGCTGTATTCTACAATGAGATTTGGAAATCATTGCATAATTTATCATTTTTAACTTAGTGTCCCAACGATGAACTCATGGAGGGTCCTGCTTTTTAAAAGAATGCTGCATTTCCTTAGCGGTAATGCTGATAAAGTGGAGACCTAACCCCCCAACACCCCCTTTGGACATTTTGCGGTAGTGCAACGAGGAGATTTTTTAATTTTTTCTGTCTTTTTCGGTGTAAGGCAGCATGGAACTCCAGCTTTTTTTATTTGAAAGTTTGATCATAAAATGCCAATAAATCTAATTAAAGTAATATGTTTTGGAGGATTTTGTTTTAAAATGTAAGCAGGTTCATCGTATTGTTCATTGTGGGTTTATTGATTATTTATTAGATCATTTATGACTCCCTCCTTATTCAGTCACTTAATTTCTCAATTTTTATTTTACGCGTCTCAGATAAATATTTGAGTCGAAAATCTTGGATGTAGGCGCACAATCAGATTCAAATGAAGTAATGGAGAAGTTTGGCGCGTCTGCGAGCGTCCGCAGCGCGGTGCACCTGTTAACAGCGGTAGGAATGGGCGCAGAGCTCGTTGAGCTGCTGCCCCCCCTACCCTCCGTGTAAGATTATTAGGTGTGGATGGAGAGTTTGGACTCACACTGCTGTTGGGTCCGGTCCAGTGGACCGACGCTTGGTTGTGCGCAGAGTCTCCGGTCAGCGCGAACGTGCTGCTGCCGAGTCTGGGCTCCTCCTGCCGGGTGCCCCCCCAGCTGGCATCCCGGACCCCCGGAGTCCCGGTGTCCCGCTCAGTCCAGCCCCCGTAGCTCCTCCTTGTTCTGCGGGAGGCAGCGTCCTCGCGTGCATCCCCCTTCTCCGGACCGGTCCCTTGGAGTTCCTGGTACTCCCCGGCCGTGTTTCTGAGGAGGCTCAGGTCCTCCGCGGGATGCGCATGGACTCGGAGCGGCGACGGCCAGGACGCGCAGCGAATCTCTGCCGCGGCGGGGAGATTGAGAGTGGCGGTAACGGCGATCAGCAGCCACAAACCGGGAGCCCCCATCCCTAACACAGACCTGAGAGGATGACGAGATCTGGTCCGACACCTGAGCTGCCCTGGCGCGGGTCTGCGTGGAGTCACCGCGTACAGTCACGGACTTTCGCTGGTGGAGTGGAAGGGGGTGGGATTGGGGTTCAGTCGGGAAAGATCTTCAGTGAAAGAGTCCACGGATCTGTGCTGGGGAGCTGTACCACAGCCAACTGACAGAGAGCTGAGCGGCCGGAAGAGACGCGCGTGCACATGTGCGTGTGCACGAGAGAGAGAGAGAGAGAGACAGCGAGAGAGAGGGACAGAGAGGGAGAGAAAGGGAGAGGCAGAGACTGGGGACGCTGTCCATGGTCCTGACTCTTTGAAGTTCAAAAGAAAACAAACTGGTCTTTGTGCTGTAAACGTTTCAGAGATTCACCCTGTTTTCTTTTAGATTAAAATACAATCAGATCCTTGCTAATATGTATGTTATTTGTAAGGATTTTATTTTTTTTACTCCACTTTTGCTATTCTAAGAATGTCTGGAAAAAGACTACCCATTCTACAAACCGAACCTGGTACACGGATCCAGAGCCTCCTAAGGCGCTCAGCCAAATTTATCTTCCTTGCTCGCGACACTAGATGGCGGTATAATTGGTATAATTGGTATAATTGGAAGAGCTGAAACCAAGACTAGAATTATAACGAGACCAAAAATCAACTGAAACCACGGAAGAGGGCTAATAGATTTGAAACAAGGACTGATACCAGCTAAAGGTCTAGTAGATCTGATACCAGGAGTAGTAGAACTGAAACCAGGGCTTGTAGACATAAAACCAGGACAAGTGGAGCTGAAACCCAGACCTGCACTATAACCACGACTAATAGAACGGAAACAGGGACTAGAACTAAAACCAGGATCAGTGCACCTGAAATCAGGACTAGTGGAGCAGAAAGCACCACTAGTAAAGACGAAACTGGGAATAGAAGAGCTGATACCAGGACTAGTGAAGCTGAAACCAAGACTATTGGATTTGAAACTAGGACTAGCAGACTTTAAACCTGAAGAAATGAAGGTGATCCCAGAACTATGGGAGCTGAAACCAGGCCTAGTGATGCTAAAACCAGGACTACGGGAGCTGAAACCAGGACTAGTAATGATGAATCCTGGACTAGTCGACCTGAAACTAGAGGTGGTGGAGCTGAAACCCAGACTAGTTGAACCGAAACCAAGACTAGAACTATAACCAGGATTAGTAGACCTGAAACCATGACTAGTGGAGTTGAAACCAAGACTAGACTGACGGACTAGACAGTTTGACATGTGCTATGGATAATTTTCATATTAAAACATTTTAATTAAGCTACTTTGTTTTGTTTTTTAATTATTTTCATTAAATCATTTTTTTTAATATTTAAAAAAATGTAATTGTTGTATTAAAAAAATGAGTTTCTTAAAACAAAACAATGTATATATATTTTTTTTAAGCTATAAAAGAAATAATCCTGAAAGTGTCCCGACTCAGGTCCGTGTAAATGTGTCAGTCGTCACTGCTCGTGGTGTTTCCAAGTCGACAGCAGATCCTCTGTTGGGGGAGGACCTGGTCAGAGTGGCAGTATGATGGGTGGTGATGGGGGGGGGGGGGGGGGGTCTCAGAACTGAGAGCTCTCTCTGATGGACGTTGTGGAACTGTCAGGGAGTTGTAGCCCTCCGGAGGGAGGACTAACGCAGTGGCTGGAGGGTTGGGGGGCGAGCACTGCGCATGAAGGACTTTGATGAGTTGTGATAGAAATGGGGGGCGGTAGGGGTGTCTCTGTATTTTTCTGTTTGTTTGAGAGCTTTACTGCAGCTCGTTCTCCATCAGCGATCCACCAATCCCGATACTGTGTCCTTGTCCATCAACTCCACTTCTTACTAAATGCACATCTGGGAAAACTCCAGGGACTCTGCTGCACTTCCACACATTCCCACTCCTGTCAGTGTGAAAAAGACAGCTGCACCATGAGCAGAGGCAGTTTACTGGGCAGAAACCTGCGCAGTTTCACAGAAAAACTGATTAATCTGCAGCCTCCACTGACAGAGGTCAGTCCCTCAGGAAGCCTGGAACCTGAAGCAGTTCATACTTTATTATACAAGAACAAAATGATTAGCAATGATCACATACATTTGCAGCACTCTGCAGCAGTTCGCCACCAGGGTCTAGAAATGGGAACAGACTGGAGTTTGGACAGTGAAGGACACCAGCCTCAAAGATGGGGTCGATGCATGAAACTGTCAACTGACAATTGTGTAGTTCTGCATTTTCCCTGCAAATCTAGAGAAGAAAACATCATTCACACAAGACATCACATTAACCCGCCAAAACTTCAATGATTGTGTCATCCGGGGAATTCTGTGTCAGTTCCTGGGAGCCCAAGTCTCATGACTCAGATCCAAATTACAAGCGAAGTAGTCAGAATTAGTTCACAAACATGGTGGTTAATCAGCTGAGGCACAAATGTGCTCTGAAACCTTCTGGTAACTTTTTATGAAACCATAAAAAAGCTGTCATTATCCATTTAGTCAGACAAAAAATGCACCTGTTAAATGTGTTTTTAAATTGATTTATGCAGCACAAAATGCATCACAGCAAAATGCTTCACAGCCGGCACTTGTAAAAAACAGAGAAATTACACATCAGCGTGTGAGGAGGCGGGGTTGTCTGCAGCTGTGAAGCACAGGAAGTGGACCACATCATGATCTTTATCTTCAGGTTTGTTTCTGTTTGGTTCAGCTGTCACATGGTGTTGGCTTGGGATACAGTGTTGCTACGGTTACTAAAAATACTTAAGCTTTACAATCTAAAACTTGCTAATGTCAGGCATTCAAATTCTTGCTTAGGGTTAGATTAAAAAACAAGCTGGGCTGAAAGTCTTTCAAGTTTAGACTCAAAAACTGCTTGGTTTGGTTTATGCATTCAAAATACTTGCTTATGTTAGTAATGTTTGGGTTTGTAAATGCAAGGCTGGTTTACATATAAAAGGCTAGAGCATTAAAAGTATTAGTTAGGTTTAGGCATTAAAATACTGGAACAGCTAGGGCTCCAAATGTCCAAGGCCCGCCATCCACAAGCCCAGGCTGGGTGATAGATGAGTCAAGCTCAGGCTACTGTGCAGCAGATTGTGAACTCTTCTGTAGACCAGAGTCTTGTAGATACACGTCTGAGACACGTGTGTGTCTAAAAGCAAACATAAGGACGTCTGTCTGACAAATAAAGATTGGCTGAAACTGGATCATGTGACAGGAAATGATCCCAAATACACCAGCCGATATACATCAGAATAACAGAAAATCAAAAAGAATCAAAGTTTTGGAAGGACCTGGTCAAAGTCCAGACCTGAAGCTCGTTGAAATGGTGTTGAGGGACCTTCAGAGAGCCGACACATGATGCAAATATTGAGACCAAAATACGACACAAGACCCAGTGTGTATCTAAGTGCAACACAGCAGTTAAGTGACGTTTTGAAGACGAATCGACCGAAATTCTTCCACAACAATAAGAGAGGCAATAAAGTCTGACAGGAAGCCACGACTTCAACTTAGTGCTGGATTAAAAGGATTAACGGCGATACTAGCTTTTTCACATGTCAATAGATCAGGGTATCATCAGCATATTCATGTATTTGAAAGAAATGTAATGCCATGTCTCCTGACAACATCTTTTCATAATTCCTTATACATTAGCTACTATACAAATAAGATCTGCATCAATCATATTTATGTACGCTCAGCAACAAATTCTACTAAAATATTTCTCAAAATGATCTTCAAAGGGCGGCAGAGCTGTCCAGGTCATCTTTTCAGCTACGAACAGTCAACAAAGCTGTGACATCAGCGCGACACCAGGCTGTCCAGATCTGCTCTGAGGAGGGACTAAGTCAGCTCTGAATCATTTCAGGGAGACTCATAATGAGTTTTTAATGAAAGTGAATGAAACTCCACATCTCTGCTGATGCTGCATTCATCATTTATCATGGCATGCTAATGGAGTGGAAATTATTCATCCCTTTTAACAATAAATCAAATATATTTTTTTCATTCAGTCAACATCCAAGGATGATGTGTTTTATATCTTGGAGAAACAAAACAGAGCAGTGAACATTTTGTCTTTATAGGCAGGGTGACCAGAAGCCTGGAGGGAAACCTTCAGAGTCCATGAAGCGTTCTTAAGAAGACATGAAATGCATCCCTGAAGGACAAATGACCCTCCTCATCCCTGAGACCTGTGGCCCCTTTACCAACCTCTAGGCTTCGGATCCAGACCTGTGGTCCCTCTACCAACCTCTAGTAGTTCCAGTGGTCTGCTGGTTAGTTCCGATGCAGGTTTGTGACCCTCAGTCGTGCTTCTATGATCTTCTTAGACAGAAAACGTTTCTCCTAGAAACTCCAATCAAACCATCCTGGTTCAGTTTTCTTATAATTATGCTGTCATGGACTTGGACTGACTTTGTCACACGGCAGAAAAGTGACTACAATTTTTTTAAGACAAGTTTTATAATACGTTACAGTGTGTGGAGCAACAGTTGGTTCTCTACAGCTATTGCTGATGTCTTTCCCTCTTGGCATTGTGTGTTAACACACACCAGAATGCTCCAGATCAACAAAAATCTGCTTTGCTAGAGGTCTGTACACCTGCTGGTGATCAGGTCATCAATGATGATGATTAGCAACTTATCTTCTGAAATCTTGTGGTGGAAGTATGAGGGTGGTACTTAGTTTTGCCCCCATGATTTTCTTCTTTTATTTTCTTCATATCTTTCAAATAAATGAAGACTTATTATGTTTGATACAACTACAACAAACATATGATCAATAGAGAGGGTCTTAACTTTTGCAGATGACTAATGTATTCAATAAAAAGGGCAGTAAACTTCAATGATGGTAAAGTATACATGCCATTCTTGTTTAAAGGCCTCAGAGTTTAATCATGTCTAGTGTTTTTTTACCTTCCAAACAGCATCCAGGTTTCGGCATCATAAATCATCGCCGCTCTGACATCCTCGCTTGTCTCTCTGCTGTATCGTCTGCATGATAATTGATGAGGTTATTGCTGCCAGCTTGTGTTGCTGTTTAAATTGATTTTCCTGCTATGCTGTGGATCCCCCACAAACTTCCAAAAAAAAAAGGAAAAGAACAACATGTCATGCTCGTCAGCATGCAAAGAGGAACATAAACTGGTTATGTTTCCAGCAGCGAAGCCAGAAGTGCAACCACACAGCACGTGTACCTGTTCAACACGTCATGAGGTCATATGGAGGAGCTGCTTCACCTGGATTCATCTGTCGTCCCAATGCTGAAGAAACGTAGAAAAGCGATTTCTGCTTTGTCCTCTTTCTTATTTGAATGAAGCTTATTCATGTCCACAAAGATTTTTGTTTTTGAAGCTTTTGACACAATTGAGTGTTCTGTATAAAACAGTCACTTGTAGCCTAAAAAACTATAACTCTCAAGCGTGATTTTTATACCATGGCATGGTCAGGTCCCACACCCGTCCACTTCAGTCTGCATCGGCCCGTCTGAGAGTTGGGGACGCCATCGTCCATCTGCTTAACTGCATTTACGCCCATCTGGACAGGCAGGGGAGCATTGTGAGAGTCGTGTTCTTTAACTTCTCCAGCACCACCTGTCTAGCTTTTCTGGGTGAGAAGCTGCAAGTGATGCAGGTGGATGCCCCACTCGTGTCCTGGATTGTGGAGCACCTGACTGGCAGACCAGCGTATGTGCAATTGCAACAGTGTGTGTCAAACAGAGCAGTCGGCAGCACTGGGGCCCTGCAGGGGACTGTCCTCTCCCCTCCTCTTCACCCTGCCAGTCCTCAGTGACCCCTGTTTCCATACAGGGGTCACTGGGGACACTGTGGAGGAGTACAACTACCTCACATACTGCCAGCATGCAGTTGGTAGCAGACCCCAACAGACTCAACAAACTGATCGGTAAGGCCAGTGATGTCATTGGAGTGGCGTTGGACTCCCTCACAGTGGTGTCAGAGACGAGGATGTTGGTATGGCATATCTATGTCAATGTCTCCCACCCACTTCGTGACTTGCTGGGTAAACGTAGGAGCACTTTCAGTAGTAAACTCATTCCCCTTTGACCCCTTCCTGTGTTTGTGTTTGTACAAGGACATATCTCAGGAACGGCTTCATGGACATCACTGATTGACACTTCTATGGAATCTTTACAGCCAATAGAATCGATGTAAAAATCACAAATCCACATCTCTTCAGGGTATAACCAATCAGAATGAAGCAGTGACTCAGTATTCCTGCTTTTAAAAAGTTCTGCCAACAGAAATGTTCTAAGAGATCAGAAAAGATTTTGATTTCTATCTTGGGTCTTTTTAGAGTCAGGTTTATGTTCTATATATGTAGGCTACCATAGCAGCCATGTGAATTAGAGAACGTAAACAAGGATTGGATCTGGTCTGAAGAGTCTGTCGGGAAAATGGGACTTTGATTGGGATAAGCTGCAGCCTTAATGCAGCACCGAGAAGAAAGGCCCTTGATGGAAAAACTGTCAACACTCACCTGACGTCTCCAGACCAGCAAACTGCTGATGATCAGTTCATTATCGGCTGATGAATACCAGCACCTGGCTAAACCGTTGGCCCTCAAAACCTCTGGACACCTACCCCAACCCAACACTACTGTTTATCTGAGGTTGGATTAGTTCTAAGACCAACAGGGACAATTAGTTAGTTTGGCAGTAAATTGTCCACATGAAGCCTTGTCAGGAAACGTGACATTTGGATGAGCCTCCAGAGGGTGTTCGGTTCTTTACGCTTATAAGGTCAAACTCTGATAGAAGGTCCTTGGACACGCAACTGTAATTGACCTTTTCCTTTGATAGTCGACCACTGATTGGCATTGGCTCCTGTTGGGGCCCTGCGTCATTCACTGCCATCCACATATAATGAGTTGAGTTGCTTGGGGAGTCATTAAGTCAGTTTTAAGAGCAGAGGACGGGTTTTATCGGCAGTGGCTGAAGTAAAACCGTAGATTTCTGCATTTGTGGAGCTGTGAGCTGAATTTCCTGCCAATAAAATGCTTGGATTTGGAAACAAGAGTGTCATGGTGTCTTAAGTGGGATGTGTTTGTTCTTGTGTTGTGTATGTAATCTGACAGCTGCTGTGGCTTACCGATGCCTCTAAACACTGATCTAATTTTAGCCTGTAGGGAAGCTTCTGCTCTGACTAAAGCTAGATGAATGGAAATACTGTTGAATCTTAAAGGGCCCATATTCTGCTTTTCGTGACTTTCAAAGGTTCATGATTGTCTTAAACGATCATACATCCAGGTTACAGGCCATCTAGCAGTCATTTTAAGAGCTACACAACTAATTAAGCAGGAAATCAAAGATTTGAAAGAGCAATCGTACCAGGAGCTTCCAGAGATTTATTCTCAAAATGACTTTTAAAGTTTTATTTCTGCACATCTGCACATTGGCCCCCATTAAATTCCATTCCCAGATAAGTCTTGCCATGCCTCCATCCCCACCCTATTAGACCATATTCAGTTCTAACAGAAATTCAATTGTCTTTATCACAGTGGCAACGTGACTGGCAGTAACATGTCTGATGTGCTGAGGAAGGTAACCACTAACAGCAGAGTGAGTGGGGAGCAGGGGGAAGGCTAACACAGTGCTCACTGGAGCACACAGGAAATAGAGGATTTATGCTGCATGATCTAAAAGACCTAAAGAGTTTTAGAGTCACAATCGACTTAAAATGTCTCAATTTTGGTGTTTGATCAATCTGAGACAAGATCAATTACTTCTCAGTGCCTCCAGCTTAGCCATGTCATCAGACATCCCCTACGCTGGTGAACAGCAACTGTGGATCAACGAAGACTGTAGATGCTGACATTTTACATCTGACACATCACGTGACCTCAGTCCACCGGCCTCTGCTTTTGTTCATTAAAGAGTGCTAGCAGGGTAAACGTATCGCAGGAACAGCATGGTAGATCTGGATGATTGACACCTCTGTGGACTCTTCACAGCGACAGAATCAAGGGACAGTACACAAATCCACGTCACTTCAGGAATTATCACCGGTTTTAGAAAATGAACGCTATGCTAGCTAATGAAGGTGATTAATGTATTCCTAACGAGTGTCCCGCCTGGCCACAGATCACTCATTCATATCATTTTAGTCACACAAAGCATGATGCAATCTCCGCACGGAGAACCAAAAGAAGCTCAGCTTTAATGTCACGAAGATCATTTCCAGCTAAACTAAACACAATTCCAACACCAATTACCTCAGTGAACTAATCTTAAAAAGACAAGAAAGCAGCACGCCGCAGAAAACTGCTACTGTAGCAACCAGCTGCTACATGTTACCAAGACCAGCCTGTTAGCAGTTTAAAGCTAAGACCCAAAGACTGTAAACCTGTAAAGATGACCACTTAGACACACTCAAAAACTCACTAACAACAGTCTCATCTTTGGTGTTTCACCATCAGAAGCCAGATTCCAGAGGGAAATTCTTCTAGATTCATGAAATCACAAGACAATCAACATTACAAATGATTTCTCAGATGGTTTTCATGACCTGTAGAAAACCACGCTAAAAGTAAAAATACTGAAAATAATCTTTAGTTTTCAGAGAAGCTTTTCTTCATTGTGATTGGCTGTTATCTGACTCAATATTGATTTGTGAAGCCTCCGTTGATTCTGTTGGTTGTGAAGATTCCACAGAGGTGTCAATAATTCTGATCTTAGTTTCTTACTGAAGGTGAATATTGTTCCTCTTTGATAAAGTGCTTTAGATATCTTTCATCTTGACATCTGCACCTGTGCTGGAGAGCTGCTGATCATTTATTTAGAATAACTAACTCTATTTCAGTCATCAGCCTACCACTGATGACTTTATCATCTGCCAGAACAAGTACCTGCATGACTCTTCTGTTGCTTTCTGATAAACACATCTAGAACAGAGTTGTCTTAAGATTAATTGCAGCAGCTCAAATGATGACTGCAGTAAATGTAATCTGTTAAACACTTGGACAGAAACATCTCAGAGCTCTGAAATAGTAAAGAACTTAAACTCATGGGGAGTGGATGTTAATCCCTCCATGTAGGCGCAGCAGTGGGAGGGAAGCTGCATGGTGGCCGTATCGATCACTGCTTCAGTTTT
The DNA here is from genome assembly GCA_014839995.1 of Xenentodon cancila. Taxonomy (NCBI): domain Eukaryota; kingdom Metazoa; phylum Chordata; class Actinopteri; order Beloniformes; family Belonidae; genus Xenentodon; species Xenentodon cancila. The sequence goes on from CM026198.1 coordinate 503,461, forward strand.
AAATAGAGACCGACAGTGATCTCCAGCAGCTGAGTCACAGGCTCGGCTGTCACTGCTCTGTTTGCTACTGGCAGGTTAGTCCCCATCAGTGGATGAAGATATCCGTCTTGACGCCTAAGAAAGAAGCGGCGCTCTCAGACGGACAGCCAGAATGAGTGGAAATGGATTTGGAGTCTCTTTGATAGTGTATCAGAGGGCCTGGACCCCCTTTGATGCCCCGCCAAGGGTTTCTGAAGAGTGCTTTTGGAACCTCTTTTACATCGTACTGCACAGCAGCATGTTACAAATGGGTCAGAACAAAGAGACTTGAGAAGTCTGCTTGAACATGCCCACCTTATTATATTAATCACAGTTAGTCATTTTAACTTGGCTGGCTTAGTTCATTCTAACCTATGATGCTAATTAATTTACTTTACATTAATTCTGCCCAGACCCGTCCAAACATCCTCATTTCAAGTGTCCCTACTGAAAAAGCATCTGAAACGAGGATTAGTGGAGCTACGCTGCCATCCTCAGTTGATTGTCCTGCTGCTAGCGGAGTTAGGTCATAAGGAAAAAAAATAATGTAATGACAGAAATTATGGTGGTTACAGTGGTGGGCTTGGGCGTGGAGGACCCAGGTTCAAGCCCAGGGCTGCCCACAATGGTAAATCACTGGGGGCCCCTGAGCAAGGCCCTTAACTCCCCGGGGCTGCCCTGCTAGCAGCCCCACTGCTCAGTAGTGAAACTAGTTGATGGGTTAAAAGCAGAGACCTATTTCGGTGTGCATCGTACATACAGCGTGTGCACGATGTACATACTGACAAGAAAGGGAAGAAAAAAAAAAAAAAAAAACACCCTGATGGAGAAGCAAAACCACCCTGATGGAGAAGCAAAACCACCCTGATGGAGAAGCAAAACCACCCTGGTGGAGAAGCAAAACCACCCTGATGGAGAAGCAAAACCACCCTGGTGGAGAAGCAAAACCACCCTGATGGAGAAGAAAAGCCACCGTAATGGAGAAGAAAAACCACCCTGATGGAGAAGAAAAGCCACCTCAGAAGAGAAGCAAAACCACAATAATGGAGAAGCAAAACTAGCCTGATGGAGAAGAAAAACCACCCTAATGGAGAAGCAAAACCACCCTGATGGAGAAGCAAAGCCACCTCAATGGAGAAGCAAAACCACTCTGGTGGAGAAGAAAAGCCACCGTAATGGAGAAGAAAAACCACCCTGATGGAGAAGAAAAGCCACCTCAGAAGAGAAGCAAAACCACTCTGGTGGAGAAGCAAAACCACCCTGATGGAGAAGCAAAACCACCCTGGTTGAGAAGCAAAACCACCCTGATGAAGAAGCAAAACCACCCTGGTAGAGAAGCAAAACCACACTGATGGAGAAGTAAAACCACCTCAATAGAGAAGCAAAACCACCCTGGTGGAGAAGTAAAACCACCCTGATGGAGACGCAAAACCACCTCAATGGAGAAGCAAAACCACCCTGGTGGAGAAGCAAAACCACCCTGATGGAGAAGCAAAACCACCCTGATGGAGAAGCAAAACCACCCTGATGGAGAAGCAAAACCACCCTGGTGGAGAAGCAAAACCACCCTGGTTGAGAAGCAAAACCACCCTGATGAAGAAGCAAAACCACCCTGATGGAGAAGTAAAACCACCTCAATAGAGAATCAATACCACCCTGATGGAGAAGCAAAACCACCCTGGTGGAGAAGCAAAACCACCCTGATGGAGAAGCAAAACCACCCTGATGGAGAATCAAAACCACCCTGATGAAAAAGCAAAACCAACCAATCTGTATATACATATGTATACTTGTGCACACACATAGACATACACATAACACATATATCCTGTTTAACAGGCCTGAAAAGGACCTTAATATAAAGTAATAGAATTAGAGACACCACACCTCTTTATTTTGCATTAAAACACTTTTTATATTTGATATGAATTGTGAAAGTTGGTTAATGGCTCTTGTTTTCTTGCCTTGCCTAGCCTAGCCTTGCCTAGCCTAGCCTAACCTTGCCTTGCCTAGCCTAGCCTAGCCTTGCCTAGCCTAGTCTAGCCTAGCCTTGCCTTGCCTTGCCTTGCCTTGCCTTGCCTAGCCTAGCCTTGCCTAGCCTAGTCTAGCCTAGCCTTGCCTTGCCTTGCCTTGCCTAGCCTAGCCTTGCCTTGCCTAGCCTAGCCTAGCCTAGCCTTTCCTTGCCTAGCCTTGCCTAGCCTAGCCTAGCCTAGCCTAGCCTTGCCTTGCCTAGCCTAGCCTTGCCTAGCCTTGCCTTGCCTAGCCTAGCCTTGCCTAGCCTAGCCTAGCCTAGCCTAGTCTAGCCTTGCCTTGCCTTGCCTTGCCTAGCCTTGCCTTGCCTTGCCTTGCCTAGCCTAGCCTTTCCTTGTCTTGTCTAGCATTTCCTTTCCACATAGTAGTAGACTATAGTAGTAGGCTCTGTCTCTTGTTGGGTTGGTGCAATAAGATTAGAATTATTTGTAGCATGGATCAGTCAAAAGTATATATATTTTTAAAAGATGCAGACTGGTATCAGTGGAGACGCTGCTGTCACTCAGTCGCTTATTCAACCAGAACATGAACTCATGTCTCACAATCTGCAAGAAACTGTAAGGAAGCAAGATTTCAGCTCCCGACACCTCATTTATCAACATTTCAGTGGTGTATTAAAATAATTATGTTAGTTATAGCTGTGGCGGTGGCCTCTTAATCAGCACCTGATGAATTGATAAGGAGCAGATGAATTATTAAATCAAAGACAGTGAGACATGACTTGGAATAATCCCATTCTTTCATCTGATCTCTGGAACAGCCAGGAGACAACGCTTTTTGAAGCTGTGATTTTTTTTCTCCTTTCCTTAAATCTTTTAGAAGTGATGTTTTTAATTGCGGACGCTTTAGAACCATCAACACATCTGCGCCTTTTCATTTACAATTCTCTCTCTCCTCCTTAAATGATAGACGAGGCAAACCGTTTTATTTCAGAGCCTCTGAATAATTGATGCCGTTGTGAAGTGGAAAGCACCTTGTTGTGACTGGTTTCTCAAACAACAGAAACAGTAACACCTCGTCAAGCTTCCTCCTGCCGTATGATGAAGGACTGAAAAAGAGAGGACACGGACACCCTCCCCCCACCATCAACGGTCTCCAGAGATGCTGCCAACATGACCGACTACATCCGTTTGCAGGTTGCAGCCTTGAATGTTTTTTCAACTCCAACCAGGTGGGACAGGGTATTGTGACTAGTTACAGACATCCTGGAGGTCCTGGAGGAGTACAGGAGAGAAGAACATGCTTCTTGTTTTGATTAAATATAATGCCAGGTCCTGTAGCTGATCTGGCCTCATTGCCAGGACGCAACAAAATCACTGGTGTCAAATTAACGCTGAGAGGGTAAAATTCCACACTAGAAAAGTATGTATATGTGCCTACCATAGGCACATATACACACACAATAGTGAAATGATCAAGAGTTGATTATCTAACATGGAGCCAAAGTTACTCCAACCCTGTACCGTGTACATATGACCAAAAAGCTCACAACTGGGCCCACTGCCAGTTTGGAAACAATAAGGGCTATAATACTACTGGTACTTGAAAAAACTGTAGTTACACACAAATCCAGTTAAATTATATATTCTCAAACAAATATTTCTCTTAGACATTATTTAAAGTAAAAGTTACTGTAGCAGCAATGAAATATGAAGGCAATTCTTCACTGAAAATGAAGGTATGGTCAGTTTAACACTGTGGGTGTTGGAAAGCACCCAAAATATAGACTAATACAAGATGAAAATTACCCCGACTTTTAATTTAAATGGTGTTAAAATAACACTGATTACATCTGCGCCTGAAAAATGAACAATGGCAGATTGGTGTACAATACAAAAGCAGCCCGAGAATCAAATCACAGATGAAATCTCAACTGCCCCTTAACCTCAAACCTTCAACTCTAACCACATCCTGTTCAAGTCCCACCTTCAATTCTAACAACACCGCTTAAAGCCCGACTCCCCTTCAACTCTAACCAGCAGAGCCAGACAGCTTCAGGCCAGCTCCTCTGATGGTTCGATGCTGTCATGAAGTGGAAATCACAGTGTTGTCACAGCTTCACTCAGAGACGCAGGACACTTTTTATTGCTTCCTCTTCCCATTTCAAACAAAAAGAGAGCGTGAAAACAACAACCCCCCACCCCACCAATGGCCTTTCCTGGTCCCATGACAGCATCTGTCTTCAGGTTCAAAAGGTGTAGTGACCAAATTCAGAAAGAAAATATCTCTGGCAGCTTCTCCCGTTCTGCATGACTTCCTTCTGCATTGCTCTCCCCGTCCCCACCCCCACCCATTGCTCACCCAACCCCCACCCATTCCCGTCAGTGAGATTTTCCTGCAGTTCAGACGGAGTTTAAAAGCTCAGAGGTGTTCCGACTAGCAGGGGGCCTCGGACTGAGATTAAAGCAACAATCACTGCTGCCTGGGGTGGGGGAGGCAGCCGGAGCTGGAATTTCCATTTTCCAGTTTCTCATCATCCAACATTTTTCACAGGCCAATTCATCTAAGTGCCACCCTCCCACCCCCCCTCTAGGGTGGGACAAAAGCAGCAGTTTGGAAGTCGGTCCTGTGTGTTTTCTCCACAAAGGCTGAGGATGAATACTATATGTGCATGTGAATGTGCAGAAAGTGTGTAATAAACTGATAATTTATAAAGCGACCAAATACAATGGTGCAAAAAAAAAGGATAAAGGATCTCAATCATGCTCCTACCATGCAAATTCAAGTACAAATATTAATATAAAGATAAAGAAAGCTACAAAGACCACGCTGAGCCGTGGCAGCAACTCTGACATTTGGAGGTCCTCTCTGACTGTTTTAACTGACATGGACGATGCTGACTAAAGCATCCCCATCAGGGACGTTGAATAAACGCATCTTCTGTTTTCAGTCAAACGGTTACAGCAGCTGTCAACAAAGCATCAGGAAGTAAGAGGTGTTTTAATACAGCAGAATGCAGTACAGCTTGGTTCATGTTAGACTGATCTGGTTAACCTTTTAGGGTTCATGTTAAACCGACCTGGTTAACCTTTGAGGGTTCATGTTAGACTGATCTGGTTAACCTTTGAGGGTTCAGACATTACACTATCTTGGTAAGAGTTGACTCTTCCCAACCCCCGAGTGAACTGGGCAGAAGGAAGAAGACTGGCAGCTGTTTGAAATGTGTTCTCTTCAACTCAGACACAGATCCAGACAGGAAACAGCAGAAAAAGTCATTCTCACAGGGTTAGAAGAGAGATGAGAAGCAAAGCTCCCATTCTACCAGTGGATAGTTCAATCTCTGTTGGTGATGTTGTCTGTGACCTGAAAAATGCAGATCCAGATGAAGCTGTGTTGAAGACCAGCTGCTCCAGTCTGGTCCTGCAGCTGCAGCTGTGACTACTGGTCCTGACACACTAAAGTTTACACCAACTAGATGTTTTACTGAACACAAACGTTTGAAGTTTGGTTTTAAAGGTGGAGGTGGTGTCAGCCTCCTTCACCCAAACTGGAAGTTGGTTCTATAGTGATGGTTCCTGATAGCAGAAAGAGTAGTAGTATCAGAGTAGAGACTGACCTTACTGGTGCTTCCCTACTCCAGAAGGACTTTTTTTTCTTTGCTCCATCAGTTTGTAGTTGTGTCCTGCTAAGCAGCAATGATATAGCTGGTGACTTCTGACTCAACTAGTTCATCTAGTTTACTGCGTCTGATCTGCCTTTAACTTGGTGTACCTGGTCATTTGTTGTTGTCGTCCACAGCTAGACTTTGGTTTAGAAAGATTTAATTCCTGGAAATATTAAAATATGCAAAGTCATAAATAGCTTTTTTTTAATGCAAATATATTCTGATTTGGAACAATGCCTTAACTAGTTTGCAAAACTTTTCTTTCAATTTCCCCCTGGACCACTGGTTTTAATATGGCCTTTGATAACAAAGCTCTGCTGGAGCACGCAGCAGGGATTTCATTGTGCTGGAATAGTGATGAATTCATTTTTACCTGCATCTGAAGGATCAGTCTTAATTACCTCAGGTTCTGGCCTTTGATTGGATTCCTGGCCATGTCTACTGGTGCCTCAGGTGTCTTTGCACATCACATTGAATAATTTTTCAGAGCATGAGTGTATGCTGCTGGTCAGCAATTTAGTCTTTGTGATGACCTACTTAAATCAGTAAAAATAAATGAAACCGGTTGTTAATTGTCCAAAAGAATTCAAGGCTTTTTCTGGACTACAGAAGTTGTCTGCCTATTATTATTTTCTGGCAAAAGATTGGGAATTCATATTAAACACAGGGAAAACATAAAGAGAATTTTGAAGAGAAGCCCACCACTTCCTCCCAAACTTACTTGAGCTCCTAAACTCTTCAACCTACAAAATAATATCAATAAAAACCGAATTTCAGGATTTGCAACAGTCCACATTTGTCAAGAAAATGAAAACACGAGCTGGTGCATTTTGGAGATCAATGTTAAAACATTCTGGTCTCAGAGAAGACTGGAGTTGTTTAAGAGTCCTGGATCTTCGGTTTCTTGATGCCCCAGATGTTTCCAGCAGGTAAAATGTCGGCATTGTTGACAGACCAGCTCAGTAGCAGGACGCTTCTGCTGTGAAGCCATGCTGTTGTGATGGATCCAGTATGCGGTTCAGCATTGTCTTGTTGAAATCTGGGAGCCTTCCCTATAGACACGTCTGGACAGGACCAGATATTGCTCTAAAACCTGGATATACCATTCAGCACTGGTGTTTCCTTTCCAGATGCGCCAGTTGTCCATTCAATGCACCTCCATACAATCAGAGATGCCTCTGTTGTCCTTTATTTCTGAGAGACTCTCCATGATCTTTTTATAGATAATCATGTCACTGACCTGTTGATCATTAATCTAACTAATCCCAAGATGTTCCTCCGGGTGTACCCCCAATACCTCTTTGATACCCAGACATTTGTTGTCCCAACTTTAAAATATGTTGCTGCAATAAAACTCAAATGAGATGACACGCTTCTTTAAACGTTTGATTTAAGAACAATGTGAGTTCCATCCTGGTTGTGGAACACTGGACCAGCTTACCTTCGCTTGAGTCCTAGAGGGAACATGAGAGTTTGATCAAGCAATCCATATGTGCTTCATGAAGTTGGAGAAGGGATTTGACTGTGTTCCTCGGGACATCCTGATGAAGGATGCTCCAGGATTAAAAGATGCAAACTTGACATTTATTCTGCTCAAATATGCTTCAGTGCAGCCAGTCAGCAGTGCAAGAGCACAGCCACATTGCAGGTCCTGTGTCAGATTCATTCCAGGTGGGTTTCAAGTGTGAAACAACAGGGATGAGAACCAGCATCTCTAAATCTGAGATCATGGTTCTCAGTCAGACAGGGGTGAAGTGTCCTCTCCAGGTCTGGAGGGAGGTGCTACCTCAAACAATAGAATCCCAGGATCTTGTTCACAAGTGATGGAAGAATGGGAGTGGTGGCCTAGTGGTTACAGTGGTTACAGCGGTGGGTTTGGGCATGGAGGACCCAGGTTCAAGCCCAGGACTGAGATGAGTTTCCTCTGCAGGGTGTGTGGATTCTCTTAGAGGTGCGAGGAGAAGTTCAGTCATCCAGGAGAGACTCAGAGAGGAGTCACCGGTGAGGATGTGTCCTGGAGGCCTCCTTCTGTCCAACCAGGAGGAGTTTCCATGACAGACCCAGGACACTGCCTCTCTTAGCTGGTCTCCTGGAAGATATTTGTTAACCCAGAAAAATGTTAAATTTCTGAATCCAAATAATTAATTAATGTTACACATACTTATTGTTAAAGATTAGCCTAAATGTTAAATCTCAATCTTTTGGATGAAACTAAATATCTTGCTAATATGCAGATTTTGCTGCCTGAAACCGGAAGTACTAAAATAAAAGCTTGAGGTCAGACTGCATTTATAGACTTAAATAAATTAAAACCAACTTATTGGTGGACATACATTCCTGGTATAATAATATAACATGTCTGGAGTGATTCCATGTGATGTGTACTTTGAGGTTTTAGTGTCCCTGCTACGAAGTGAGCTGCTTTACAAACTGCAGCACATTATCACCACATTCTGTTTTTATTGTATATCTATCTTTAGTGCCCCCCTGCTAAACGAAAGAAGAAAAAAAAAATACAAGTACCACAAACATTTGTAAAAGGAATAAGAATTAATGCCAAGAATGAGGTGATGACATCCATGTGCAGCAGCTCTGCTGGTCTTCAGGCCGCCACAGTCATGTTTAAACTAAACCTACGGCTTCATAATGAAGCCTGATGAAGTTTAAGTAATGAGGTGGCGCTGAAAGGCCTGTACGCAGCACCTCCCCAGCCCTCTCACACCGAGCCCTGACCTTTTTAACTCGTAGAATTAATTGGGTCGATCTAACCTTTCAGAGGCCGGCTGTTAAGTGAATCCAGCGTTCCCGGGTCGCCTCATTATTCCACACCAGCTTTGGAGTGTGAGAGCTGCTCTTCACTGGTGGTTTGGGGGATGCAGAGATGCCAGTCAGCAGCTCAGGTGCTCAAGACTTCCAGGTGAGAGCTGTTGAGTCTGAAGCTCTGAACCTTTGGACCATGAAGATAAACTTCAGAGGCCGAAGTGCGCTGCAGCTGGAACTTCTGCTTCATTAAGCTTACATCGTTGTTTGAGGAGTTTCCAAGGTCCCACCTTAACATTTTAAACAGGTTCAGGTCTGGACTTTCACTGGGTTTTCATCATTCTTATATGTAGATTTGTTGCTGTGCTTGGGATCATTTCCTGTCATTTGACCCAGTTTCAACCAGTCTTTATTTGTCAGACAGAAGCCCTCATGTCTTTAAAAGACTCTGGTCTACAGAGGAGTTCTGGACTCCTGCTGCTGATCAGTTCAATTCAAGGATGAAGACGAGCAGAACCTGGCTGACACTTGACCTCAGTAACGGCTACTTACAACAACTGACATGATTCTTTTTTCTTTCTAATTGACCATAACAGCATGCACATTTTAATTCAGTGCTGAATGGAAAAGTCATCATATGCGAGACCTGAAAATCTTAAAAAAAAAAGAAAAAAGTCTTTAATATCAAGACACAAAAATCGCATTGGAAATTGCAGAATCAAATGTACACACACACCACCCAAACTGTTTTAACTTTAATATCAGAACCTTATTATAAAAATGACAGGGAAGAAACAAGAAAAAGTGGTATAATAAATAAATAGCACACATGAAGGAACCTTTTACAACTAATTATGTTAATGTCTATGTCTATTAATTAATAGATCAATGAATTGTCTAAAACAGATCAGTGGCAGATTCAGTTATTTATTAGATAGGATAATATGATGTAAAGAACATGAGAAGTCCCCCGAACACAAAGAGCGAACAAAACAAACAAAAAAACAACGTTGTATGTGATGTTGGCCTCAGGTTCCAAAAACAAACCTGACAAGCAGCTCATCACTTCCTGGAGTACAATTAACAGTTGCTTTTAGACTTATGATGCAGCGATGTTCATGAGGTTTCTTCAGTACAGATGAGGGTCTGCTATGGTGTCCCGCAGGGTTCAGTTCTAGGGTCAATCTTGTTCAGTTTATACATGCAGCCCTTGGGAAGTATTATCCGGAACCACGGCATTAATTTTCATTGTTATGCTGATGATACGCAGCTGTATCTGTCTATGAAGCCAGATGAAACAGAACCATTAGACAAACTTCAGATGTGTATTAAGGACATCAAGGACTGGATGTCCAGAAATTTTTTGCTACTAAATTCTGATAAAACAAAGGTTGTTGTTTGTGGTCCCAAACACCTCAGGAAGGGATTAGATGGTCTTGCGATGGCCTCCAGTAAAACTGTGAGAAGTCTTGTTGTTATTTTGATCAGGATTTGTCATTTAAACAGCAGATTAATCAGGTTTGTAAAACTGCGTTTTTCCACCTCCGTAATATCACAAAGATTAGGAGCATCCTCTCCCAGAGTGATGCTGGAAAACTAATTCATGCGTTCGTATCTTCTAGACTAGATTACTGTAACGTGTTGTTGGCTGGATGTCCAAGTAATTCTCTGAAGATCCTCCAGATGATCCAAAATGCAGCAGCGCGAGTGCTGACAGGAATCAACAAGAGAGAACACGTCTCTCCAGTTTTAGCTTCCCTCCATTGGCTCCCCATAAAATTTAGAATCCAATTCAAAATTTTATTACTTACATATAAAATCCAAAATGGCCTAACGCCGCGATGTTTGCAAGACCTGATAGTACCGTACGTTCCTAATAGAGTTCTCCGTTCTCAGGGTGCAGGTTTACTCGTAGTTCCTAGAAGATCCAGATGTAGATCTGGAGGACGGGTCTTCTGCTACCAGGAACCATCACTCTGGAACCAACTTCCAGTTTGGGTGAAGGAGGCTGACATAAACTCCACCTTTAAAACTAAACTTAAAACATTTGTGTTCATTAAAGCATATAGTTAGTGTATATTTAGTACCTTAATGTGTCAGGCCCAGTAGCCAAAGCTGCAGCTACAGGACCAGATTAGAGCAGCTCATCTTAAACATAGCTTCGGTGTAGATATGCTGCTATAGGCCTCTGCTGCAGGGGGGCACCAACATGATCCACTGAGTGGTGCCCTTCACCTCCTCTGTTTCTCTTTGCCTTCTCTGTCTCTTCTTCACCTCAACCCTCATTTATTAACAATATCCCATAAACTTAATTGTGGTCCATTGTTCTTGTAGTTTGTTGTGCTTGTCTGGCCCTTCTTTTCCTCTTCTGTGCATGTCCTGCAGACCAGAACCTCAGGAGCTGCTTGCTGACCTGCAGTTCCACCTCTGACCATCCCAGTGTCTGCCTCCACCTGTCTGTATGGATGTCAGTTGGATACTTGCTGACATCCCGACCTGTAGTCCTCATCTCCTTGGATCACCTTCTATCCATATTGAATCCAATTGAATTGAACTGAATTACCTGTAAGTTACTGTATCTAAATGTAATAACCTGTAACTGATTGTATCTAACTATAATTACCTGTGACTGACTGTATCTAATTATAATTACCTGTAACTGATTGTATCTAGCTGTAATTACCTGTAACTGACTGTATCTAACTATAATTACCTGTAAGTTACTTTATCTAGCTGCAATTACCTGTAACTAATTGTATCTAACTATAATTACCTGTAAGTGGAACATAGTGAAGCAGTTGAGGGCTGTGACCTCGGTTCTACCTCTGCAGACGTTGATTTCCTTGTTGGTAGCACTGCAGATGTGTTGCACACAGCTTTAGATGTAGTTGCTCCTTTGAGAAAGAGGGTCTCTAACCGTAGAAGCTTAACTCCCTGGTTTAACTCACATGTTCGTGTGTTAAAACAGAAAGTGTGTAAAATGGAAAGAAAGTGGTTCTCTTGCAGGTCTGTAGATATTTATTATGCATGGAAAGATAGTCTAATAGTGTATAAAAAAGCGCTTCGCAAAGCTAGAATAGCCTATTATTCAGTGTTAATAGAGGATAATAAAAAATAACCCACGTTTTCTGTTCAGCGCTGTAGCCAGGCTGACAAAGAGCCACAACTCTGTTGAGCCGTGCATCCCTGCAGCTCTCAGTAGTGAAGACTTTATGAGCTTCTTTAGCAATAAAATTGTCAGAATTAGAGAGGAAATCAGCCAGGCCCTCCCGGCAGTGGCTGTGGGAATTTCTTCAACCTTGGCGACTCCCTTATGCTCCGACCTGACTCTAGACTGTTTTGTTCCTGTTGACCTCTCTGAGCTGACCTCAGTCGTCAATGGATCTAAATCATCCACGTGTCTGTTAGACCCAATCCCTACTCGACTACTCAAAAATGTTTTCTCTCTTATTGGACCGACAATACTGAAACAGATCAACTTGTCCCTGGTCTTAGGATATGTACCACAGGCTTTGAAAGTTGCAGTAATCAAACCATTACTTAAAAAAACCCTCTCTTGACCCAGACATTTTAGCTAACTATAGACCAATTTCCAACCTTCCATTTATCTCTAAAATTCTGGAAAGGGTAGTTGCAAGCCAGCTGTGTGAGCATTTGTATAGAAATGATCTATTTGAAATTTTTCAGTCAGGGTTCAGAATGCATCATAGCACAGAAACAGCACTGGTTCGAGTCTCGAATGACCTTCTTATGGCCTCAGATAATGGGTTAGTGTCCATACTGGTTCTGCTGGACCTCAGCGCTGCTTTTGATACTATAGATCACAGCATTTTACTGCAGAGGCTAGAGTATGTTGTTGGGATTAAAGGGACATGTTATGGATCGATGGAACAGAACCCCAGAGCAGAGAGCCAAGGACTGGAAAAAGGTTTATTTCCTATAAGGACCGGTGGAAACTTGACTTGACTTGGCTTGACTTGGCCTGGCTTGACCTGGCTTGGATTGGCTTGACTTAACTTGGCTTGGCTTGATTTAACTTGGCTTGGCCAGACCTGACTCGACTTGGCTTGGCTTGACTTAACTTGGCTTGACCAGACTTGACTCGACTTGGCTTGGGTTGACTTAACTTGGCTTGACCAGACTCTTGGAATTGGACACAATCCTCTGGCAACCAGAAGTGGTGAGAAGGTCTGGTAAATAGGTGGAGGCTGATGAGGGAATTGAGTGCAGGTGTCCGAAACGGCTGGCCACGCCCCTGCCATCCACCTGGTCTGAAACACACAGAAGGGGAGGGGAAAAAACACCACAGAGCCTCCACAACCATCACAGGACAGCTCTAGATTGGTTTAAATCATATCTGTCTGATAGATTCCAGTTTGTTCATGTTCATGAGGTTTCTTCCGTACAGACGAGGGTCTGCTATGGTGTCCCGCAGGGTTCAGTGCTAGGGCCAATCCTGTTCAGTTTATACATGCAGCCCTTGGGAAGTATTATCCGGAACCACGGCATTAATTTTCATTGTTATGCTGATGATACGCAGCTGTATTTGTCTATGAAGCCAGATGAAACAGAACCATTAGACAAACTTCAGATGTGTCTTAAGGACATCAAAGACTGGATGTCCAGAAATTTTTTGCTACTAAATTCTGATAAAACAGAAGTTGTTGTTTGTGGTCCCAAACAGCTTAGGAAGGGATTAGATGGTCTTGCGATGGCCTCCAGTAAAACTGTGCGAAACCTTGGCGTTATATTCGATCAGGATTTGTCATTTAAACAGCATATTAATCAGGTTTTTTAAAACTGCGTTTTTTCACCTCCGTAATATCGCAAAGATCAGGAGCATCCTCTCGCAGAGTGATGCCGAAAAACTAATTCATGCGTTCGTATCTTCTAGACTAGATTTCTGTAACGTGTTGTTGGCTGGATGTCCAAGTAATTCTCTGAACAGCCTCCAGCTGATCCAAAATGCAGCAGCGCGAATGCTGACAGGAATCAACAAGAGAGACCACGTCTCTCCAGTTTTAGCTTCCCTCTATTGGCTCCCTGTAAAATTTAGAATCCAATTCAAAATTTTATTACTGGCATATAAAGTCCAAAATGGCCTAGCACCGCGATATTTGCAAGACCTGATAGAACCGTACGTTCCTAATAGAGCTCTCCGTTCTCAGGGTGCAGGTTTACTCGTAGTTCCTAGAAGATCCAGATGTAGATTTGGAGGACGGGTCTTCTGTTATCAGGAACCATCACTATGGAACCAACTTCCAGTTTGGGTTAATGAGGCTGACACCACCTCCACCTTTAAAACTAAACTTAAAACATTTCTGTTTAAGAAAGCATATAGTTAGTGTACATTTAGTACCTTAATGTGTCAGGCCCAGTAGTCAAAGCTGCAGCTGCAGGACCAGATTAGAGCAGCTCATCTTAACCCTCCGGTCGTGTTCGCATTCAGCCCCCTACTTTAGTGTTCCCGGTCAAAATTGACCGGTCTGTTTTAACTGCTCTTAAATTAGCACACAAAAAAAATTTCACCACCAATTTTTTTTATTAAACATTCTTTAGTTGAGAACAACATTTAAAAGTAGTGTCTAACAACAATTTGTAGATGTAAACATTAAATAACATCAGTGAAAATACAATTGGGCACTGAAAAGGAACTACAAAATGAACATATAATACAAAAAATAAATGGAAAACCAAACACCAAACTCAACAGGGTGTGTGTGTGTGTGTGTGTGTGTGTGTGTGTGTGTGTGTGTGTGTGTGTGTGTGTGTGTGTGTGTGTGTATTCATGCACATGAGTGGCATGTGACACTCAGGTCAGAGTGGGCCTTGCAAACATAAGCATTACATTTGCAGCATGTCAGGCTCGTTTTGATGTCTCTAGGGGCACAGAGGCCACAACGCTTCCTTTTCTGGCAATGTCCTTGTTGGGGGAGAGCAGCCAGGGCAGCGGCTGGGGCTGGAGTGCGCATGCTCCTAACCAGACTGGCAGAGGCTGGTGTGCGGGGAATGTGCTGCCGTCGCTGTATAAGAGGAGTCACCAAAGCTTTCCCCAGGTCTGCGAGGAAAAGTCTCCTCTTGAAACTTTTCCCCTGATTCCAGGTTGGGTCGATTGCTGTCCACACCACATACGCGTTGAAAGCTGACACATCCAGGATGTTGTGGAACAGTGCCACAGGCCAGCGAGCCGTCATCCGCTTACAGGTGTATGGTGCTGACAGCGGCGTCTTTGTGTACTGTGCTCATCAGGATGACATTTCTGTTCTTCTTGGGAACGTATGACACAAGAGTGTGAGTGTCAGTGAATGCAAATTGTGATGAGAGTGCCTGTCTTCCTCTGGTCGATACCAGCGCAGGGGGAAGTTCAGGCTTGTTCTTCCTCACTGTCCCTACCATGGTGAGCTTTCTTTTCAGTAGCTCCTGACCAAGAGCATGTGATGTGAAGAAGTTGTCACATGTAATATTATGCCCTTGGAGACCGGTTGTCATGTCCAGCACAACACGCATGCCCTGGTTTTTTTCAGCCCTTCCAGTACTAGGTTTCCCCATGTATACCTGCATATTCCAGGCATAGCTGCTCCTGGCGTCACATGCTGCCCAGATCTTTATGCCATATTTTCCTTGTTTACTTGGAATGTACACCTTGAAGGAACAGCGACCTCTGAAAGTAACCAGGCGCTCATCAACTGTCACCTCAGGGCCTGGATTGTACATAAGTGGTAGGCGCTCCACCCACTTGTCCCAAATATTCCTAATAGCAGCCAGTTTGTCATTTCGCCAGCGGATGGATCGTGTATCTCTGTTGTCGAATCGAATAATTCTTGAAATGACATGAAACTGTTGTAAGGACATGGTTGCCTGGAATATAGGCCTGCCAGACTCTTCATCCCACAGACTTTTTGTAGCCTCATCATTTGAGCGATACACTCCAGCTAAAATCAACAGACCTATGTAGGCTTCCAGGTGTCCCCAAACACACGCTTCCCCTCCAGATTTGTCATCTCAAGTATAATTCCCTCAATGGACTCTGGTAAAAAGAGTTGGAAGCTGGACTTGATGTCATCCACACGAGATGCTGCATAACGCGTTGGTCCTGGTGTCATCTTTATGATGTTTTCCACTCTCGCTCTACCTCCTCGGTCCTGGGGAGATGATGACCAGAGCAAGTGTCCACTTTTGGACTGAAATGTTTCCTCAGGTGCCTGTTCTTCAGGTGCCTCTCCCTCTCCATCTGTTGACTTGTCAGTCTCCTCAGAGTCTGGTTCAAAATCTGTGATGTCTTCCAATTCCGAGACATCCTCCTCTATCTCTGGTTCAATTTCAGTGCCCTCTTCATCATGCCCAAGAACCTGGACCAGAACCTCTTCCACAGAAAAACGCTTCAGTCGTCTACTCATTGTGCTCAGAGTAAAAGGAATGCAAGGCAAACATCGAGCTATATATAGTATGGGGTTGTGTAAAAATGATACATTGATTAGTCTGGAAGGTGTGGTTCACGTGTGATAGGTACAGAAGCGTGGGAAAGAAATGGGTTCACATAATAGACACCTGTCTAGTCTGTGTAAACATATGATACATTGTATCATTAGGAAGTTGGTTCACGTGAGAGGATCGGCACATAAGCAGAAAGACATGTGTACCCACAAAAGACATTGTGTGTGTGTGTGTGTGTGTGTGTGTGTGTGTGTGTGTGTGTGTGTGTGTGTGTGTGTGTGTGTGTGTGTGTGTGTGTGTGTGTGTGTGTGTGTGTGTGTGTGTGTGTGTGAGTGAGCTGGGGCAGTGTGTATGGGGATGTTTTCTGTATGTTGAATGAATTTACCCTGGATACCCATTCATTTCCTATGACGGTCACTTTTGACCGGGAACACCACAGGTGTAACAAGGTTGATTAAAACACTCAAAATTGAATGAAATAGGTGATCATCACTTTTATATGTTCAAGTACACAGTGTGAAGGATATCATAAGGTCTTGAGGTAATCAGATGTAAAACATAATATTTATGAGTATTAGAAGTTGTAAAACGGTCAGATTTGACCCGAACACGACAGGAGGGTTAAACATAGCTTCGGTGTAGATATGCTGCTATAGGCCTCTGCTGCAGGGGGGCACCAACATGATCCACTGAGTGGTGCCTTTCACCTTCTCTGTTTCTCTTTGCCTTCTCTGTCTCGTCTTCACCTCAACCCTCATTTATTAACAATATCCCATAAACTTCATTGTGGTCCATTGTTCTGGTAGTTTTTTGTGCTTGCTTCTTTTCCTCTTCTTTGCATGTCCTGCGGACCAGAGCCTCAGGAGCTGCTTGCTGACCTGCAGTTCCACCTCTGACCATCCCAGTGTCTGTCTTCACCTGTCTGTATGGATGTCTGTTGGATACTTGCTGACATCCCGACCTGCAGTCCTCATCCCCTTGGATCACCGTCTATCCATATATCACCCAAATACACAGAAGTCTAATTGGACTACTGATGATAGTTACCATTGTATCCTGTCTTGTACCTTTGACGGTGTCTCTATGTCTCTATTCTTTCTTATTTCTTGCTCTACCCGGCTGGCCTTCGGCAGGAGGGTCCCCCCTCATGAGCCAGGTCCTGCTCAAGGTTTCTTCCCTCTTAAAGGGGAGTTTTTCCTGCCACTGTTTGGCTTAAGGTTTTTCTTCCACTAGGGGAGTTTTTACCTGCCACTGTTTATGTAATAATTGCTCAGGGGTCATGTTCTGGTCTCTGGAAAACGCCTAGAGACAACTTGTGTTGCAATAGACGCTATATAAATAAAATTGAATTGAATTGAATTGAAGTTACTTTATCTAACTATAATTACCTGTAAGTTACTTTATCTAACTATAATTACCTGTAAGTTACTTTATCTAGCCGTAATTACCTGTAACTGACTGTATCTAAATATAATTACCTGTAAGTTACTTTATCTAACTATAATTACCTGTAAGTTACTTTATCTAACTATAATTACCTGTAAGTTACTTTATCTAACTATAATTACCTGTAACTGATTGTATCTAGCCGTAATTACCTGTAACTGACTGTATCTAACTATAATTAAATGTAAGTTACTTTATCTAACTATAATTACCTGTAACTGACTGTATCTAACTATAATTACCTGTAAGTTTCTTTAACTTACTATAATTACCTGTAAGTTACTTTATCTAGCCGTAATTACCTGTAACTGACTGTATCTAACTATAATTACCTGTAACTGATTGTATCTAGCCGTAATTACCTGTAACTGACTGTATCTAACTATAATTACCTGTAAGTTACTTTATCTAACTATAATTACCTGTACGTTACTTTATCTAGCTGTAATTACCTGTAACTGATTGTATCTAGCCGTAATTACCTGTAACTGACTGTATCTAACTATAATTACCTGTAAGTTACTTTATCTAGCCGTAATTACCTGTAACTGATTGTATCTAGCCGTAATTACCTGTAACTGACTGTATCTAACTATAATTACCTGTAAGTTACATTATCTAGCCGTAATTACCTGTAACTGACTGTATCTAACTATAATTAACTGTAAGTTACTTTATCTAGCCGTAATTACCTGTAACTGACTGTATCTAACTATAATTACCTGTAAGTTACTTTATCTAGATGCAATTACCTGTAACTGACTGTATCTAACTATAATTACCTGTAAGTTACTTTATCTAGCTGTAATTACCTGTAACTGATTGTATCTAGCCGTAATTACCTGTAACTGACTGTTTCTTGCTATAATTAACTGTAAGTTACTTTATCTAGCTGTATATACCTGTAACTGATTGTATCTAAATATAATTACCTGTAAGTTACTTTATCTAACTATAATTACCTGTAAGTTACTTTATCTAACTGTAATTACCTGTAACTGACTGTATCTAACTATAATTACCTGTAAGTTACTTTATCTAACTATAATTACCTGTAAGTTACTTTATCTAGCCGTAATTACCTGTAACTGACTGTATCTAACTATAATTACCTGTAAGTTACTTTATCTAGATGCAATTACCTGTAACTGATTGTATCTAACTATAATTACCTGTAAGTTACTTTATCTAACTGTAATTACCTGTAACTGACTGTATCTAACTATAATTACCTGTAAGTTACTTTATCTAACTATAATTACATGTAAGTTACTTTATCTAGCCGTAATTACCTGTAACTGACTGTATCTAACTATAATTACCTGTAAGTTACTTTATCTAGATGCAATTACCTGTAACTGACTGTATCTAACTATAATTACCTGTAAGTTACTTTATCTAACTATAATTACCTGTAAGTTACTTTATCTAGCTGTAATTACCTGTAACTGATTGTATCTAGCCGTAATTACCTGTAACTGACTGTTTCTTGCTATAATTAACTGTAAGTTACTTTATCTAGCTGTATATACCTGTAACTGATTGTATCTAAATATAATTACCTGTAACTGACTGTATCTAAATATAATTACCTGTAAGTTACTTTATCTAACTATAATTACCTGTAAGTTACTTTATCTAGCCGTAATTACCTGTAACTGACTGTATCTAACTATAATTACCTGTAAGTTACTTTATCTAGATGCAATTACCTGTAACTGATTGTATCTAACTATAATTACCTGTAAGTTACTTTATCTAGCTGTAATTACCTGTAACTGATTGTATCTAGCCGTAATTACCTGTAACTGACTGTATCTAACTATAATTAACTGTAAGTTACTTTATCTAGCTGTATATACCTGTAACTGATTGTATCTAGCTGTAATTACCTGTAACTGACTGTATCTAACTATAATTACCTGTAAGTTACTTTATCTTACTATAATTACCTGTAAGTTACTTTATCTAGCCGTAATTACCTGTAACTGACTGTATCTAGCTATAATTAAATGTAAGTTACTTTATCTAACTATAATTACCTGTAACTGATTGTATCTAGCCGTAATTACCTGTAACTGACTGTATCTAACTATAATTACCTGTAAGTTACTTTATCTAACTATAATTACCTGTAAGTTACTTTATCTAGCCGTAATTACCTGTAAGTTACTTTATCTAGCCGTAATTACCTGTAACTGACTGTATCTAACTATAATTACCTGTAAGTTACTTTATCTAGCTGTAATTACCTGTAACTGATTGTATCTAGCTGTAATTACCTGTAACTGACTGTATCTAACTATAATTACCTGTAAGTTACTTTATCTAGCTTCAATTACCTGTAAGTTACTTTATCTAGCCGTAATTACCTGTAACTGACTGTATCTAACTATAATTACCTGTAAGTTACTTTATCAAGCTGCAATTACCTGTAACTGACTGTATCTAACTATAATTACCTGTAAGTTACTTTATCTAACTATAATTACCTGTAAGTTACTTTATCTAGCCGTAATTACCTGTAACTGACTGTATCTAAATATAATTACCTGTAAGTTACTTTATCTAACTATAATTACCTGTAAGTTACTTTATCTAGCTGTAATTACCTGTAACTGACTGTATCTAACTATAATTACCTGTAAGTTACTTTATCTAACTATAATTACCTGTAAGTTACTTTATCTAGCTGTAATTACCTGTAACTGATTGTATCTAGCTGTAATTACCTGTAACTGATTGTATCTAGCCGTAATTACCTGTAACTGACTGTATCTAACTATAATTACCTGTAAGTTACTTTATCTAACTATAATTACCTGTAAGTTACTTTATCTAACTATAATTACCTGTAAGTTACTTTATCTAGCTGTAATTACCTCTAACTGACTGTATCTAACTATAATTACCTGTAAGTTACTTTATCTAGCCGTAATTACCTGTAACTGACTGTATCTAACTATAATTACCTGTAAGTTACTTTATCTAACTATAATTACCTGTAAGTTACTTTATCTAGCTGTAATTACCTGTAACTGACTGTATCTAACTATAATTACCTGTAAGTTACTTTATCTAGCTGCAATTACCTGTAACTGACTGTATCTAACTATAATTACCTGTAACTGATTGTATCTAGCCGTAATTACCTGTAACTGACTGTATCTAACTATAATTACCTGTAAGTTACTTTATCTAGCTGTAATTACCTGTAACTGATTGTATCTAGCTGTAATTACCTGTAACTGATTGTATCTAACTATAATTACCTGTAAGTTACTTTATCTAACTATAATTACCTGTAAGGTACTTTATCTAGCTTCAATTACCTGTAAGTTACTTTATCTAGCCGTAATTACCTGTAACTGACTGTATCTAACTATAATTACCTGTAAGTTACTTTATCTAGATGCAATTACCTGTAACTGACTGTATCTAACTATAATTACCTGTAAGTTACTTTATCTAACTATAATTACCTGTAAGTTACTTTATCTAGCCGTAATTACCTGTAACTGACTGTATCTAAATATAATTACCTGTAAGTTACTTTATCTAACTATAATTACCTGTAAGTTACTTTATCTAGCCGTAATTACCTGTAACTGATTGTATCTAGCTGTAATTACCTGTAACTGATTGTATCTAGCTGTAATTACCTGTAAGTTACTTTATCTAACTATAATTAACTGTAAGTTAATTTATCTAACTATAATTACCTGTAAGTTACTTTATCTAGCTGTAATTACCTGTAACTGACTGTATCTAACAATAATTACCTGTAAGTTACTTTATCTAACTATAATTACCTGTAAGTTACTTTATCTAACTATAATTACCTGTAACTGATTGTATCTAGCCGTAATTACCTGTAAGTGACTGTATCTAACTATAATTAAATGTAAGTTACTTTATCTAACTATAATTACCTGTAACTGACTGTATCTAACTATAATTACTTGTAAGTTTCTTTAACTTACTATAATTACCTGTAAGTTACTTTATCTAGCCGTAATTACCTGTAACTGACTGTATCTAACTATAATTAAATGTAAGTTACTTTATCTAACTATAATTACCTGTAACTGATTGTATCTAGCCGTAATTACCTGTAACTGACTGTATCTAACTATAATTACCTGTAAGTTACTTTATCTAACTATAATTACCTGTACGTTACTTTATCTAGCCGTAATTACCTGTAACTGACTGTATCTAACTATAATTACCTGTAAGTTACTTTATCTAGCCGTAATTACCTGTAACTGACTGTATCTAACTATAATTAAATGTAAGTTACTTTATCTAACTATAATTACCTGTAACTGACTGTATCTAACTATAATTACCTGTAAGTTACTTTATCTAGATGCAATTACCTGTAACTGACTGTATCTAACTATAATTACCTGTAAGTTACTTTATCTAGCTGTAATTACCTGTAACTGATTGTATCTAGCCGTAATTACCTGTAACTGACTGTATCTAACTATAATTAACTGTAAGTTACTTTATCTAGCTGTATATACCTGTAACTGATTGTATCTAGCTGTAATTACCTGTAACTGATTGTATCTAACTATAATTACCTGTAAGTTACTTTATCTTACTATAATTACCTGTAAGTTACTTTATCTAGCCGTAATTACCTGTAACTGACTGTATCTAACTATAATTAAATGTAAGTTACTTTATCTAACTATAATTACCTGTAACTGATTGTATCTAGCCGTAATTACCTGTAACTGACTTTATCTAACTATAATTACCTGTAAGTTACTTTATCTAACTATAATTACCTGTAAGTTACTTTATCTAGCCGTAATTACCTGTAAGTTACTTTATCTAGCCGTAATTACCTGTAACTGACTGTATCTAACTATAATTACCTGTAAGTTACTTTATCAAGCTGCAATTACCTGTAACTGACTGTATCTAGCTGTAATTACCTGTAAGTTACTTTATCAAGCTGCAATTACCTGTAACTGACTGTATCTAGCTGTAATTACCTGTAACTGATTGTATCTAACTATAATTACCTGTAAGTTACTTTATCTTACTATAATTTACCTGTAAGTTACTTTATCTAGCCGTAATTACCTGTAACTGACTGTATCTAACTATAATTACCTGTAAGTTACTTTATCTAACTATAATTACCTGTAAGTTACTTTATCTAGCCGTAATTACCTGTAAGTTACTTTATCTAGCCGTAATTACCTGTAACTGACTGTATCTAACTATATTAACCTGTAAGTTACTTTATCTAGCTTCAATTACCTGTAAGTTACTTTATCTAGCCGTAATTACCTGTAACTGACTGTATCTAACTATAATTACCTGTAAGTTACTTTATCAAGCTGCAATTACCTGTAACTGACTGTATCTAAGTATAATTACCTGTAAGTTACTGTATCTAACTATAATTACCTGTAAGTTACTTTATCTAACTATAATTACCTGTAAGTTACTTTATCTAGCCGTAATTACCTGTAACTGACTGTATCTAACTATAATTACCTGTAAGTTACTTTATCTAACTATAATTACCTGTAAGTTACTTTATCTAGCTGTAATTACCTGTAACTGACTGTATCTAACTATAATTACCTGTAAGTTACTTTATCTAGCCGTAATTACCTGTAACTGACTGTATCTAACTATAATTACCTGTAAGTTACTTTATCTAACTATATATACCTGTAAGTTACTTTATCTAGCTGTAATTACCTGTAACTGATTGTATCTAGCTGTAATTACCTGTAACTGATTGTATCTAGCCGTAATTACCTGTAACTGATTTATCTAGCTGTAATTACCTGTAACTAACTGTATCTAACTATAATTACCTGTAAGTTACTTTATCTAGCATAATTACCTGTAACTGACTGTATCTAACTTTAATTACCTGTAAGTTACTTTATCTAACTATAATTACCTGTAAGTTACTTTATCTAGCCGTAATTACCTGTAACTGACTGTATCTAACTATAATTACCTGTAAGTTACTTTATCTAACTATAATTACCTGTAAGTTACTTTATCTAACTATAATTACCTGTAACTGACTGTATCTAACTATAATTACCTGTAAGTTACTTTATCTAACTATAATTACCTGTAAGTTACTTTATCTAGCTGTAATTACCTGTAACTGATTGTATCTAGCTGTAATTACCTGTAACTGATTGTATCTAGCCGTAATTACCTGTAACTGATTTATCTAGCTGTAATTACCTGTAACTAACTGTATCTAACTATAATTACCTGTAAGTTACTTTATCTAGCATAATTACCTGTAACTGACTGTATCTAAATTTAATTACCTGTAAGTTACTTTATCTAACTATAATTACCTGTAAGTTACTTTATCTAGCCGTAATTACCTGTAACTGACTGTATCTAACTATAATTACCTGTAAGTTACTTTATCTAACTATAATTACCTGTAAGTTACTTTATCTAACTATAATTACCTGTAACTGACTGTATCTAACTATAATTACCTGTAAGTTACTTTATCTAACTATAATTACCTGCAAGTTACTTTATCTAGCTGTAATTACCTGTAACTGACTGTATCTAAATATAATTACCTGTAAGTTACTTTATCTAACTATAATTACCTGTAAGTTACTTTATCTAGCCGTAATTACCTGTAACTGACTGTATCTAACTATAATTACCTGTAAGTTACTTTATCTAGATGCAATTACCTGTAACTGATTGTATCTAACTATAATTACCTGTAAGTTACTTTATCTAACTGTAATTACCTGTAACTGACTGTATCTAACTATAATTACCTGTAAGTTACTTTATCTAACTATAATTACATGTAAGTTACTTTATCTAGCCGTAATTACCTGTAACTGACTGTATCTAACTATAATTACCTGTAAGTTACTTTATCTAGATGCAATTACCTGTAACTGACTGTATCTAACTATAATTACCTGTAAGTTACTTTATCTAACTATAATTACCTGTAAGTTACTTTATCTAGCCGTAATTACCTGTAACTGACTGTATCTAACTATAATTACCTGTAAGTTACTTTATCTAGCTGTAATTACCTGTAACTGATTGTATCTAGCCGTAATTACCTGTAACTGACTGTTTCTTGCTATAATTAACTGTAAGTTACTTTATCTAGCTGTATATACCTGTAACTGATTGTATCTAAATATAATTACCTGTAACTGACTGTATCTAAATATAATTACCTGTAAGTTACTTTATTCTAACTATAATTACCTGTAAGTTACTTTATCTAGCCGTAATTACCTGTAACTGACTGTATCTAACTATAATTACCTGTAAGTTACTTTATCTAGATGCAATTACCTGTAACTGATTGTATCTAACTATAATTACCCTGTAAGTTACTTTATCTAGCTGTAATTACCTGTAACTGATTGTATCTAGCCGTAATTACCTGTAACTGACTGTATCTAACTATAATTAAGTACTGGAAGTTCCTT
>CM026198.1:528440-563848 GCA_014839995.1 Xenentodon cancila
ATCTTACTATAACCTGTAAGTTACTTATTAGCCGTAATTACCTGTAACTGACTGTATCTAACTATAATTAAATGTAAGTTACTTTATCTAACTATAATTACCTGTAACTGATTGTATCTAGCCGTAATACCTGTAACTGACTTTATCTAACTATAATTACCTGTAAGTTACTTTATCTAACTATAATTACCTGTAAGTTACTTTATCTAGCCGTAATTACCTGTAAGTTACTTTATCTAGCCCGTAATTACCTGTAACTGACTGTATCTAACTATACTTACCTGTAAGTTACTTTATCAAGCTGCAATTACCTGTAACTGACTGTATCTAGCTGTAATTACCTGTAAGTTACTTTATCAAGCTGCAATTACCTGTAACTGACTGTATCTAGCTGTAATTACCTGTAACTGATTGTATCTAACTATAATTACCTGTAAGTTACTTTATCTTACTATAATTTACCTGTAAGTTACTTTATCTAGCCGTAATTACCTGTAACTGACTGTATCTAACTATAATTACCTGTAAGTTACTTTATCTAACTATAATTACCTGTAAGTTACTTTATCTAGCCGTAATTACCTGTAAGTTACTTTATCTAGCCGTAATTACCTGTAACTGACTGTATCTAACTATATTAACCTGTAAGTTACTTTATCTAGCTTCAATTACCTGTAAGTTACTTTATCTAGCCGTAATTACCTGTAACTGACTGTATCTAACTATAATTACCTGTAAGTTACTTTATCAAGCTGCAATTACCTGTAACTGACTGTATCTAAGTATAATTACCTGTAAGTTACTGTATCTAACTATAATTACCTGTAAGTTACTTTATCTAACTATAATTACCTGTAAGTTACTTTATCTAGCCGTAATTACCTGTAACTGACTGTATCTAACTATAATTACCTGTAAGTTACTTTATCTAACTATAATTACCTGTAAGTTACTTTATCTAGCTGTAATTACCTGTAACTGACTGTATCTAACTATAATTACCTGTAAGTTACTTTATCTAGCCGTAATTACCTGTAACTGACTGTATCTAACTATAATTACCTGTAAGTTACTTTATCTAACTATATATACCTGTAAGTTACTTTATCTAGCTGTAATTACCTGTAATGATTGTATCTAGCTGTAATTACCTGTAACTGATTGTATCTAGCCGTAATTACCTGTAACTGATTTATCTAGCTGTAATTACCTGTAACTAACTGTATCTAACTATAATTACCTGTAAGTTACCTTTATCTAGCATAATTACCTGTAACTGACTGTATCTAACTTTAATTACCTGTAAGTTACTTTATCTAACTCTAAGTACCTGTAAGTTACTTTATCTAGCCGTAATTACCTGTAACTGACTGTATCTAACTATAATTACCTGTAAGTTACTTTATCTAACTATAATTACCTGTAAGTTACTTTATCTAACTATAATTACCTGTAACTGACTGTATCTAACTATAATTACCTGTAAGTTACTTTATCTAACTATAATTACCTGTAAGTTACTTTATCTAGCTGTAATACCTGTAACTGATTGTATCTAGCTGTAATTACCTGTAACTGATTGTATCTAGCCGTAATTACCTGTAACTGATTTATCTAGCTGTAATTACCTGTAACTAACTGTATCTAACTATAATTACCTGTAAGTTACTTTATCTAGCATAATTACCTGTAACTGACTGTATCTAAATTTAATTACCTGTAAGTTACTTTATCTAACTATAATTACCTGTAAGTTACTTTATCTAGCCGTAATTACCTGTAACTGACTGTATCTAACTATAATTACCTGTAAGTTACTTTATCTAACTATAATTACCTGTAGTTACTTTATCTAACTATAATTACCTGTAACTGACTGTATCTAACTATAATTACCTGTAAGTTACTTTATCTAACTATAATTACCTGCAAGTTACTTTATCTAGCTGTAATTACCTGTAACTGACTGTATCTAAATATAATTACCTGTAAGTTACTTTATCTAACTATAATTACCTGTAAGTTACTTTATCTAGCCGTAATTACCTGTAACTGACTGTATCTAACTATAATTACCTGTAAGTTACTTTATCTAGATGCAATTACCTGTAACTGATTGTATCTAACTATAATTACCTGTAAGTTACTTTATCTAACTGTAATTACCTGTAACTGACTGTATCTAACTATAATTACCTGTAAGTTACTTTATCTAACTATAATTACATGTAAGTTACTTTATCTAGCCGTAATTACCTGTAACTGACTGTATCTAACTATAATTACCTGTAAGTTACTTTATCTAGATGCAATTACCTGTAACTGACTGTATCTAACTATAATTACCTGTAAGTTACTTTATCTAACTATAATTACCTGTAAGTTACTTTATCTAGCCGTAATTACCTGTAACTGACTGTATCTAACTATAATTACCTGTAAGTTACTTTATCTAGCTGTAATTACCTGTAACTGATTGTATCTAGCCGTAATTACCTGTAACTGACTGTTTCTTGCTATAATTAACTGTAAGTTACTTTATCTAGCTGTATATACCTGTAACTGATTGTATCTAAATATAATTACCTGTAACTGACTGTATCTAAATATAATTACCTGTAAGTTACTTTATCTAACTATAATTACCTGTAAGTTACTTATCTAGCCGTAATTACCTGTAACTGACTGTATCTAACTATAATTACCTGTAAGTTACTTTATCTAGATGCAATTACCTGTAACTGATTGTATCTAACTATAATTACCTGTAAGTTACTTTATCTAGCTGTAATTACCTGTAACTGATTGTATCTAGCCGTAATTACCTGTAACTGACTGTATCTAACTATAATTAACTGTAAGTTACTTTATCTAGCTGTATATACCTGTAACTGATTGTATCTAGCTGTAATTACCTGTAACTGACTGTATCTAACTATAATTACCTGTAAGTTACTTTATCTTACTATAATTACCTGTAAGTTACTTTATCTAGCCGTAATTACCTGTAACTGACTGTATCTAGCTATAATTAAATGTAAGTTACTTTATCTAACTATAATTACCTGTAACTGATTGTATCTAGCCGTAATTACCTGTAACTGACTGTATCTAACTATAATTACCTGTAAGTTACTTTATCTAACTATAATTACCTGTAAGTTACTTTATCTAGCCGTAATTACCTGTAAGTTACTTTATCTAGCCGTAATTACCTGTAACTGACTGTATCTAACTATAATTACCTGTAAGTTACTTTATCTAGCTGTAATTACCTGTAACTGATTGTATCTAGCTGTAATTACCTGTAACTGACTGTATCTAACTATAATTACCTGTAAGTTACTTTATCTAGCTTCAATTACCTGTAAGTTACTTTATCTAGCCGTAATTACCTGTAACTGACTGTATCTAACTATAATTACCTGTAAGTTACTTTATCAAGCTGCAATTACCTGTAACTGACTGTATCTAACTATAATTACCTGTAAGTTACTTTATCTAACTATAATTACCTGTAAGTTACTTTATCTAGCCGTAATTACCTGTAACTGACTGTATCTAAATATAATTACCTGTAAGTTACTTTATCTAACTATAATTACCTGTAAGTTACTTTATCTAGCTGTAATTACCTGTAACTGACTGTATCTAACTATAATTACCTGTAAGTTACTTTATCTAACTATAATTACCTGTAAGTTACTTTATCTAGCTGTAATTACCTGTAACTGATTGTATCTAGCTGTAATTACCTGTAACTGATTGTATCTAGCCGTAATTACCTGTAACTGATTGTATCTAGCTGTAATTACCTGTAACTAACTGTATCTAACTATAATTACCTGTAGGTTACTTTATCTAGCATAATTACCTGTAACTGACTGTATCTAAATTTAATTACCTGTAAGTTACTTTATCTAACTATAATTACCTGTAAGTTACTTTATCTAGCCGTAATTACCTGTAAACTGACTGTATCTAACTATAATTACCTGTAAGTTACTTTATCTAACTATAATTACCTGTAAGTTACTTTATCTAACTATAATTACCTGTAAGTACTTTATCTAGCTGTAATTACCTCTAACTGACTGTATCTAACTATAATTACCTGTAAGTTACTTTATCTAGCCGTAATTACCTGTAACTGACTGTATCTAACTATAATTACCTGTAAGTTACTTTATCTAACTATAATTACCTGTAAGTTACTTTATCTAGCTGTAATTACCTGTAACTGACTGTATCTAACTATAATTACCTGTAAGTTACTTTATCTAGCTGCAATTACCTGTAACTGACTGTATCTAACTATAATTACCTGTAACTGATTGTATCTAGCCGTAATTACCTGTAACTGACTGTATCTAACTATAATTACCTGTAAGTTACTTTATCTAGCTGTAATTACCTGTAACTGATTGTATCTAGCTGTAATTACCTGTAACTGATTGTATCTAACTATAATTACCTGTAAGTTACTTTATCTAACTATAATTACCTGTAAGGTACTTTATCTAGCTTCAATTACCTGTAAGTTACTTTATCTAGCCGTAATTACCTGTAACTGACTGTATCTAACTATAATTACCTGTAAGTTACTTTATCTAACTATAATTACCTGTAAGTTACTTTATCTAGCCGTAATTACCTGTAACTGACTGTATCTAAATATAATTACCTGTAAGTTACTTTATCTAACTATAATTACCTGTAAGTTACTTTATCTAGCCGTAATTACCTGTAACTGATTGTATCTAGCTGTAATTACCTGTAACTGATTGTATCTAGCTGTAATTACCTGTAAGTTACTTTATCTAACTATAATTAACTGTAAGTTAATTTATCTAACTATAATTACCTGTAAGTTACTTTATCTAGCTGTAATTACCTGTAACTGACTGTATCTAACAATAATTACCTGTAAGTTACTTTATCTAACTATAATTACCTGTAAGTTACTTTATCTAACTATAATTACCTGTAACTGATTGTATCTAGCCGTAATTACCTGTAAGTGACTGTATCTAACTATAATTAAATGTAAGTTACTTTATCTAACTATAATTACCTGTAACTGACTGTATCTAACTATAATTACTTGTAAGTTTCTTTAACTTACTATAATTACCTGTAAGTTACTTTATCTAGCCGTAATTACCTGTAACTGACTGTATCTAACTATAATTAAATGTAAGTTACTTTATCTAACTATAATTACCTGTAACTGATTGTATCTAGCCGTAATTACCTGTAACTGACTGTATCTAACTATAATTACCTGTAAGTTACTTTATCTAACTATAATTACCTGTACGTTACTTTATCTAGCCGTAATTACCTGTAACTGACTGTATCTAACTATAATTACCTGTAAGTTACTTTATCTAGCCGTAATTACCTGTAACTGACTGTATCTAACTATAATTAAATGTAAGTTACTTTATCTAACTATAATTACCTGTAACTGACTGTATCTAACTATAATTACCTGTAAGTTACTTTATCTAGATGCAATTACCTGTAACTGACTGTATCTAACTATAATTACCTGTAAGTTACTTTATCTAGCTGTAATTACCTGTAACTGATTGTATCTAGCCGTAATTACCTGTAACTGACTGTATCTAACTATAATTAACTGTAAGTTACTTTATCTAGCTGTATATACCTGTAACTGATTGTATCTAGCTGTAATTACCTGTAACTGATTGTATCTAACTATAATTACCTGTAAGTTACTTTATCTTACTATAATTACCTGTAAGTTACTTTATCTAGCCGTAATTACCTGTAACTGACTGTATCTAACTATAATTAAATGTAAGTTACTTTATCTAACTATAATTACCTGTAACTGATTGTATCTAGCCGTAATTACCTGTAACTGACTTTATCTAACTATAATTACCTGTAAGTTACTTTATCTAACTATAATTACCTGTAAGTTACTTTATCTAGCCGTAATTACCTGTAAGTTACTTTATCTAGCCGTAATTACCTGTAACTGACTGTATCTAACTATAATTACCTGTAAGTTACTTTATCAAGCTGCAATTACCTGTAACTGACTGTATCTAGCTGTAATTACCTGTAAGTTACTTTATCAAGCTGCAATTACCTGTAACTGACTGTATCTAGCTGTAATTACCTGTAACTGATTGTATCTAACTATAATTACCTGTAAGTTACTTTATCTTACTATAATTTACCTGTAAGTTACTTTATCTAGCCGTAATTACCTGTAACTGACTGTATCTAACTATAATACCTGTAAGTTACTTTATCTAACTATAATACCTGTAAGTTACTTTATCTAGCCGTAATTACCTGTAAGTTACTTTATCTAGCCGTAATTACCTGTAACTGACTGTATCTAACTATATTAACCTGTAAGTTACTTTATCTAGCTTCAATTACCTGTAAGTTACTTTATCTAGCCGTAATACCTGTAACTGACTGTATCTAACTATAATTACCTGTAAGTTACTTTATCAAGCTGCAATTACCTGTAACTGACTGTATCTAAGTATAATTACCTGTAAGTTACTGTATCTAACTATAATTACCTGTAAGTTACTTATCTAACTATAATTACCTGTAAGTTACTTTATCTAGCCGTAATTACCTGTAACTGACTGTATCTAACTATAATTACCTGTAAGTTACTTTATCTAACTATAATTACCTGTAAGTTACTTTATCTAGCTGTAATTACCTGTAACTGACTGTATCTAACTATAATTACCTGTAAGTTACTTTATCTAGCCGTAATTACCTGTAACTGACTGTATCTAACTATAATTACCTGTAAGTTACTTTATCTAACTATATATACCTGTAAGTTACTTTATCTAGCTGTAATTACCTGTAACTGATTGTATCTAGCTGTAATTACCTGTAACTGATTGTATCTAGCCGTAATTACCTGTAACTGATTTATCTAGCTGTAATTACCTGTAACTAACTGTATCTAACTATAATTACCTGTAAGTTACTTTATCTAGCATAATTACCTGTAACTGACTGTATCTAAATTTAATTACCTGTAAGTTACTTTATCTAACTATAATTACCTGTAAGTTACTTTATCTAGCCGTAATTACCTGTAACTGACTGTATCTAACTATAATTACCTGTAAGTTACTTTATCTAACTATAATTACCTGTAAGTTACTTTATCTAACTATAATTACCTGTAACTGACTGTATCTAACTATAATTACCTGTAAGTTACTTTATCTAACTATAATTACCTGTAAGTTACTTTATCTAGCTGTAATTACCTGTAACTGATTGTATCTAGCTGTAATTACCTGTAACTGATTGTATCTAGCCGTAATTACCTGTAACTGATTGTATCTAGCCGTAATTACCTGTAACTGATTTATCTAGCTGTAATTACCTGTAACTAACTGTATCTAACTATAATTACCTGTAAGTTACTTTATCTAGCATAATTACCTGTAACTGACTGTATCTAAATTTAATTACCTGTAAGTTACTTTATCTAACTATAATTACCTGTAAGTTACTTTATCTAGCCGTAATTACCTGTAACTGACTGTATCTAACTATAATTACCTGTAAGTTACTTTATCTAACTATAATTACCTGTAAGTTACTTTATCTAACTATAATTACCTGTAACTGACTGTATCTAACTATAATTACCTGTAAGTTACTTTATCTAACTATAATTACCTGCAAGTTACTTTATCTAGCTGTAATTACCTGTAACTGACTGTATCTAAATATAATTACCTGTAAGTTACTTTATCTAACTATAATTACCTGTAATTGACTTTATCTAGCCGTAATTACCTGTAACTGACTGTATCTAACTGTAATTACCTGTACGTTACTTTATCTAGCCGTAATTACCTGTAACTGACTGTATCTAACTATAATTAAATGTAAGTTACTTTATCTAACTATAATTACCTGTAAGTTACTTTATCTAACTATAATTACCTGTAAGTTACTTTATCTAGCCGTAATTACCTGTAACTGACTGTATCTAACTATAATTAAATGTAAGTTACTTTATCTAACTATAATTACCTGTAAGTTACTTTATCTAACTATAATTACCTGTAAGTTACTTTATCTAACTATAATTACCTGTAAGTTAATTTATCTAACTATAATTACCTGTAACTGTAATTACGGCTAGATACAATCAGTTACAGGTAATTATAATTAGATACAATCAGTTACAGGTAATTATAGTTAGATAAAGTAACTTACAGGTAATTATAGTTAGATAAAGTAACTTACATTTAATTATAGTTAGATACAGTCAGTTACAGGTAATTATAATTAGATACAATCAGTTACAGGTAATTATAATTAGATACAATCAGTTACAGGTGCTTGGTCGATTCAGTTAATATACTTTTGCTAGCATTATAGCTTTATAGCTTTTCTAAAAATGTTTTTAGTTGTTTCTTCTCCTAAATGGTTGTTAGGGTATTTTTTGTTTTATTTTTCTTTATAAAGCTGTGTCTTACATGAGTCCAACCATGTGCCCACCAGTGGAGTTCCTGTTCATTTTCCTCAACAAAAAAGAGCATGAATTTACAAAGTCTAAAATGTGAACCACACATGTGCTTTTTCTGTGATAGAAGAGACCAAAGTCCACAGAAACCTCTGAACACTGTGGCAGCAGCAGAGTTAGTGAGATGGAAGAATTTTCCTGAAAGCTTCAGCTAAAATAAAGGAAACAAGGTAAAGAAAGCAGCATAGTGACATAACAAGAAGTGAATAGACGCTTTGTCCTTTGAACATGTCACACAAAAGGGAGGAAGGAAATTTCTGCCATTTCTCAGGAAGGAATATTCCCCTCTGTATGACCTCCAGTTGTATAAGACTGAGCTGCTCTCAAGCAAATGTCAAGAATTTTGTCAAACAACAACTTATAGGTAGAGTTTGACAAATGGATCACCAGCAGCAGTGATGACAGGATTTAAAGGTTAGTAGCAGCAGCTTGTCCAGTAATAATTCTGCTCACGACTCCAGCAGTTTTCCGCTGAAACACAACTTTACTGACAGGACACAAAAACTCCCTGAGCCAGCAGCTGCTGCTCAAAAGAACAAAAAGAAACTTTATAATTATATAATAATATAATAAATAAACATATATAATAAATATATATAATAAATAAATATATATATATTTGTGCTGTGTTCCATCTGCATTTACTCTTGCATGATCATATGCAAACCTAATTTTACCAATGCTGAAATCTAGAGACTGTATCATAAGAACTGGACACGCCTCCTATGACATCATCCATAGATTTCTGAAGATGTTTGTGGAGCCTTAGTGTACTTGTACTGGATGGAAACATGCTGTAAATGTGTGGAACAGGTCTGGAAAATGGAGAACAATATTGTACATATATGTCAGGGGGTTTACAGAAATTTAATTAGTTTCTCTGTAATTTTACCTTAAATTTCTTTTACTTAGATTATTCTAATCTTATTCACTGTTTTATATATTTCACACACTAAGATGGTGTCATGGTTTGATAATAAAGCTCAGTCTGAGCTATGGAGCTGCTCATGAGCATTCACAATACAATAATGCCTGCTTCAAATGTCATTTTGGTGGTTAAATCAGAAATTAGTACAAGCTGTCTGCTCTTAGCTAAGCTCCATCCTCAGACCCTTCCAGACCCACCCACAACCGCTCTCACAGCTAATTATGCATGTATTTGTGGCTTTATATCATTTTAACTGAGGAACATAAACTTCCCACTTCCAGTTGTCAGAGATCAGCACTGCAACTATGGAGACTAAAACAGTTTCTGTACAAGACTGCTAATATGTTTATTTCTGCTGGAAAGTGGTGGTCAGTAGAGGAACTGCAGGTCTTGATCTGGACCCTAGCGGTCAGTGGAGGAGTCACAGGTCCAGATCCGGATCCTAGCAGTTGGTAGAGAAACTTTTTCCGACTGGAATATGTACATACAGCCTCTAATTGCTCAGATATTGTCTGTTTAAATTAACTATATGTTTTTAGAGTAGAAGTCACAGAAATATGCATTACTAGAAAGGAACGGGGATATTAATTAGTAGTAAGTAATTTATACACTGTGTTGTTTTTTTGTCCCCTTTTGTCTTTTTTTTTCCATTTCACATGCATACAACTTTACCTCTGCACTGTCCAGAGAAGTAATGACACTAATAACATGATGATGACTTGATGGAGAAGAAGCTACAGCAACAGGGCACAGAACAGTGGCACAGAATAATTCAATTCAATTTTAATTATATAGCGTCTATTACAACACAAGTTGTCTCCAGGATATTTCCAGAGACCAGAACGTGACCCCCGAACAATTATTACATAAACAGCGGCAGGTAAAAACTCCCCTTTAAGAGGGAAGAAACCTGGACCAGGACCTGGATCATGAGGGGGAAGAAACCTGGACCAGGACCTGGCTCATGAGGGGGGACCCTCCTGCTAAAGACCAGCCGGGTAGAGCAAGAAATAAGAAAGAATAGAGACATAGAGACACCGTCAAAGGTACAAGACAGGATACATTAGTAACTATCATCAGTAGTCCAATTAGACTTCTGTGAATATGGGTGATATATGGATAGACGGTGATCCACGGGGATGAGGACTGCAGGTCGGGATGTCAGCAGGTATCCAACAGACATCCATACAGACAGGTGGAGGCAGACACTGGGATGGTCAGAGGTGGAACTGCAGGTCAGCAAGCAGCTCCTGAGGTTCTGGTCTGCAGAACATGTACAGAAGAGGAAAAGAAGGGCCAGACAAGCACAAAAAACTACCAGAACAATGGACCACAATTAAGTTTATGGGATATTGTTAATAAATGAGGGTTGAGGTGAAGAAGAGAAACAGATGAGGTGAGGTATACTGATACAAAGGTCATGCTCTCAGCATCACTCCACCAGGTCTTCCAGCTGCTGTTAATGGTGTTGAGTGTAACAGGGGAGGACGAGATGCTGTTGATTTTGACATTCTGTGATGAAAACTATGAAGGGTCCCGGACTTAGTTCCAGAAGGAGGGTTGTAATCAGCTGCAGTGAGTTACTGACAAGAGCCTGTGGTATGACTGTACCGACCACAGAACTATAATAAGTCCAATAAAGCAGCCTGGCAGAAGAATCGACACTGTAGGAGCGTGGTGATACAGTGGGTGAAGACAGAGAAATGAGCAGGTTTTGCTGCTGAAGCTGTGGTGAATTGTTATCCAAAGATGCAGTTATGTCAGCTTAGGGTCGGCACATCCTTCGGCTATGCCTTCAGCTGCTCCCCAAAACCCCCAACCCTGTTCCTCCTGCAGGGGGTAGCCCCCAGCAGGACGACCTCATGTGTCTCGTTTGGGCTGAGCCTGGCTGGACCTCATGTAAAGATCCTGGGATCATTCAGGCACAGAAACCCATCCACCATGAAAAGGGTACATGCCAGAGAAGACCCTGAGACAGACCCAAAACACCCTTGAGAGGTTACATTGCTCAGCTGGTCTGGAAACACCTCAGTGTTCTCCTAGAATATCTGAAGGAGGTGAATGAAGAGGTGGAGGTCTAGATCTATTTTAGAACGTTTTCAAAGTTTTATTAATTGTGTATGAAGTCCTAAACATCCAAACTCCTGGTTTTTCAGCTGGTCTTCAACACAGCTTCATCTGGATCTGCTGCTGTAGACCTGCTGCAGGGGGACACCAACATGATCCACTGACCTGCAGTCCCACCTCTGACCACCTCAGTGTCTGCTGTCTACACCTGTTTAGATAGTGGTCTCTGTAGTCCACCAACTAACCAGGTACCAGTCTGATGGACAGAAAACTCTCAGTTCTCCAGGTAACAGATGATTATACTGATGGATCTGGTCTTTGGTACCTTTGACAGTGTGTCTACATCTCTCCTCTCTCTGTTATTCATTGTTAATTTTTTATCAGTTATATTTTATTGTTCTTTTGTAAAGCACTTTGTGACATTTGTCTATTAAAGGTGCTATATAAATAAACTTTTACTTACTTTTAACATATCATATAGTGAAGGGAGAGCTGAGACCACTATTCTCTGAACAGCTGGACAGGTGAGTGAAAGCTGCCAAACAATCATCTGCACTGACAGGAAAGAAATTCTCTGGCAGGCTCTTACAAACGCTGGAGCAGCTACTAGTTCCAGATGTGTCCTACATGTGACTCAGATTGGGTCTTTAGCCCAAGGATGTAAGGCTGAGTTCAGGTAGATGCATCATCAACGCTGTCACTCAAGGCCAAATGTGGACCAAAGAAACCTGCAGCTGCAGGTCATGTTTGGGCCAGATGTTCTTTCTTTTCTGAGGAAGACTAGAAACCTCAGAGTGGAGGAACTTTGTACGAGTGTGCCAAGTGGCACCAATACCACAGCACACAGGTGACGGCGCCAGAACTCATCCAACGGCGGGCGGTCATCCAGGACAACACAGCTGCAG
Source organism: Xenentodon cancila (assembly GCA_014839995.1). Classification (NCBI taxonomy): domain Eukaryota; kingdom Metazoa; phylum Chordata; class Actinopteri; order Beloniformes; family Belonidae; genus Xenentodon; species Xenentodon cancila. The sequence goes on from CM026198.1 coordinate 540,904, forward strand.
AGGTGGGGGGCTGGCTGCCACTCATACCACCAAAATGAGTGGCTGCTGCTGCCAGCTCCTAAAAGCACCTTCCATCACAGAGGTCCTCTAGCTCTGAACAGATGTGGTGACACGGAGGCTTAGACAGAACTGGACCATCCTCAGTGTCTTACAGAACCAGAAATATGAGAGCTGAACTTTCAGCTTCCTGCAATTTCTTTCAGCGGCAAACAATATGTCAAAACTGCTGCATTCCTACTCCACCATTAATAAAAGCAGGTTCTTCACTGAACGTTGTTCAATTCATGGCGAACAACGTTAATATGACAAATGTGTCTCACGACTGTAATTGATGTTGGCTCGCTCGCAGCGGCACTTTGTTCTGGGTGTTTAAAAAAAAGGACCGGCAGGATGAGAGGAGGGCTGGGCGCTCACTCAAGAGAAATGCTTCTGTTTGTGTGTGCACGTGTGTGGGTGTGCACAGATGTTTCCTGATCCTGGTTCTTAGCTGAGTCTACCTGTCCATGATAAATTGTATGATCCTCTCCACTGATGTTTCTGATCGTCATAGCAACAGATTACTACCCCCCCCAAACACACACACACCATTAATAAACCCATCCCAGGTAATTACCACGGACGGACAGACACCAGCAGGGGTGTCCTCCAGCAGTGGTGTTCCCCAGCAGTGGTGTTCTCCGACAGTGGTGTTCTCCGACAGTGGTGTTCCCCAGCAGTGGTGTTCTCCAGCAGGGGCGTTCCCCAGCAGGGGCGTTCTCCGACAGTGGTGTTCTCCGACAGTGGTGTTCTCCAGCAGGGGTGTTCTCCAGCAGGGGCGTTCCCCAGCAGGGGCGTTCTCCAGGAGGGGCGTTCCCCAGCAGGGGCGTTCTCCAGGAGGGGTGTTCTACACCGTCCGTCAGCTGGTTAGTTGGCGCTATGACTCATTCAGTCTGTCAGACTGGTCTGCTGTCACACGTTTCGTCCGGGAAGAACACCTCGGCCTTGTGTCCTGTCTTGTGTCAGGTGCTGTCACCTGTCGACGCTGATGTAGGTGGAGGAAATGTGACCCGCAGGTTTGGTCCTGCCGGCCTCAACAGACGCTGACAGACAAGACGTTTTATCTGCTTCTACGTCCGGCTGCAGACAGCCAACTGCATCCGGAGGTGTTAATGAGTATTCTGGAAAGGCCCAACATGTTTCCTTCTTGGCCTGCTGTCAGAATGTAAGTCGTTATCACAGCTCAGAGTGAAACAGCTGCTGTGTGACATGATTTATGAGCCGTGGCTTTATCGTCGGCTGTAAAGAGACCGAATTTTACTGTATGTCACTGCTAAATGGTGATTTTTAAAAGGGGTTCAGAGGGTTCTTGTGTAAACATGAGCAGAGCCAGCACACTGTCGTACGCCATTTATCACATTTGTAATTGGAATAAAGCAACAAACTCTTGTTTGCTAATCACAGACATGATCTCCATCAATTACGCTAGCACATTTTATTGAGTTAATTAACCTTGTTTGTAATGCTTTTCGTATAAACCCAAAGGAATAAACACTTAGCCTAATCTCATTTGCCATGGCTGCTGCTCGCTGGATCTATAAGACTTTCATAGTAAAATAGCTCAAAATAAATCTTCAGAACCGCAGTCGCAGTAAAAATAAAACTTGTACCGAGCATTCTCTCAGAAAGTGTGACCAATGTGAGAGTCCGTGACAGGTCCATCAAAACACAGATCCAGTCTGGCCTGTTTGAAAGACCCAGCCAGCAGGTCCATGTGGGCTCCATCTGGGGGTTGAGCCACAGACGGTATATAACACTGGATGAAGCGATCGGTCATGTGACCCATTAGTTTTTGAAGACCGGTTTTGAAGCCCAATTTCCTTCGTACAGGGCTTAGCCATGTTGCTCAGCAAACCGACGGGCCATGAACTGTCTGATTGTTTCTGAAGATTGGTAGTTATACGTTTTACTAGAGTTGTTAGATTTATCTAGAGTCGGATTAAGAACTGTATTGAAATATCCTCCTGTAATTATTGGGGAGTCAGAGAGATTGGAAATGGCTGTAAAGAAAGAATGAAAGAACGATGAGTCATCTTTGTTTGGTCCATAAATCCTGTCTGTTGTTATTGGATTGTTGTTAATTGTAATATTAATAATTATGAATCGCCCCTCAGGATCTGCGACTGTGTCATTGTGGGTAAAGAAAATGTTTTTATGAATTGAAATTGCTACTCCTCTTTGCCTTGAATTCAAATCAGCAGTATATATGTGATTAAATTGTGGAGTCTTTAATTTTCGTAAGTCTGATTTAGAAGTATGTGTTTCTTGTAAAAGACATATGTTAGTCAGCAATTTATTTATAAAATCAAATATTTTTGTTCTTTTTATGTGTGACTTAATTCCTCGGATGTTCCAACTTAACTTAGTTCATAATGTTGGTGTTTTAATTCTAATTCCTCTCTGAATCTTGGAGCTGAATGGTTATGATGATATTAATATCTCTCCTCTTTTTGCCTTATAGAAACCCCTCTGAGTGTAAATATCGTTGTGCCCATGAAAAATAACTCCATGACTGAAAATCACCTGAAGTGGTCGTGGACAATGTGAGAAGTGGGCAAAGATGTGATAAACAGGAGGGAAATGATACAGTGATTTGTACTTTGACGCATTCTTTTAGGTCATCTCATCTTTGGTTACGCATGTTCTAATCTTATAAGTTACTTATCTTCCTGTGATTTGTGACCTCATTATTTTTATTAAAACGAAAGGAGGACGGGAGAGAAGGAGGTCGGAGTAGAGGAAATGTGACCGAATTCCTCTGTCTGTCTCCTTGCAAGATAAACTGAAAAATTACTGACTTTGTCTTTCTTCCTTTTTGTGTGTTTCATAAATGTTTAGGTCGTTTAAACCTGACAAAAAGCCAGAGAATCCGCTTGTGTGAACATTTATTCAGATATTTAGAGCCGACTGTGTGTTTCTGTGTGATATGGGTTTTCCTTCCCCTTTTCTTTACTTGAAAAAACTATAAGAGAAAGGAAAAGAAAGAAGATGGAAGTTTAAGAAGACAAAAAACATAGAGGAGAAGGAAAATAAAACAAAACAATCAAACAAACATACAAGAAGGAGAGTATATCCATTTACGTGTCTGAAACCGAGGTGCAGTTCTGTCAATACAAATGATTTACATAAACGATGATGGTGATCGGAGGCTGTTAGAAGAGCCAGAGGGTGAAGTTCTGGTCACCAAACATCTGACCGTTAATGTCCAGTTTGTCCACCACGACTACTGCCTTTTTTCCTTCTTTAAGGAATTGCTTCCTGATCTGGAACAGAACCTTCCTTCTGTTCAGGATCTCCCGTGGGAACTGGTCGTTCAGGCCGTAGTCGGTTCCTCTCAGGTTCCTCCCCTGGCGTTGGACCTGCTGTTTTTGTTTGAAATGTTCAAATTTAGCCACAATCAGACGTGGTGTTTATTATCTGGGTTTTTACGTCTGATATGATGAACTCTGTGGAACGTGATGTCTTTCACTGTGTCGGCTGGGATTTTCAGCTGTTTCAACATAAACTCCTTGATCAGCTGTTCGGGATTGTTGTCTTTAGTTTGTTCCGGAATTCCTGAAAACACCAGATTGTCTCTCATGCTGCACGATTGTAGATCAAACATAGCTTCTTTTATTTATTTCTTTTCTAACAATCGCCAGCTGAGCAGACATCGATGTGACGTGTTTTCCTTGGTGAGCATCGCGATCTGATGTTGACTGAATTCCAGACTTTCCTGAAGCTGCTGGAATTCTTTATGTAATAATTCTACGAGCGCTATTCTAGTGTCCAATCTGAAAGGTTTTTCATGTATGGAGATCAAAATGTCACACACATCAGAGCTGGATGAATGCCTCAGAGAACTTTGTGTTGAATCAGATTGTCGGGTCCTCTTGCTTGGCGTCGGCTTGGCCTTCTCCACAAGTATAAGATGGCTGGAGGCTAAAACACCCCAAAGACCAAGAGTTCTCTTGTTTCTCACAAGTCCATCAATCTTACTCACAAATCGATTATTATCTCATTAGTAACTCTCTTATCTCCAAAGTGAGTAACATTGTGATACATCCCATCATTATTAGTGATCATGCTCCGATCACTCTGACCTGGAATAAAAGCACATCTGTCAAAACCAGCAACAGATGGCAATTTAACACATCGCTGCTTGAAGATCCTGACTTCGACGACGACATCAAGAGAAACTGGACCTCCTTCCTTGAAATAAACGATTCACCAGAAATATCCCCGTCACTCCTCTGGGAAACGGGCAAAGCTGTGCTGAGAGGACAGATCATTTCATATTCCTCCCATAAGACAAAGAAGGAAGCGCAGGAACAAAGAAACCTGGAAAAGAAGATTAAAGAGTTAGAAATTAATAATTATAATAACCCAACTTCTCAAAATCATTCTGAACTTCAAAAATATAAACTGCAGCTGAATGAATACCTAAATAAAAAAAGTAGATTCCTCATCCAAAGACTCAGACATGAACAATTTGAATTCGGTAATAAATCTGTCAAATATCTGGCCAGTCAGATCAAGAAAAACAAGGAAAAATCCACAATCTCCACAGTTGTTAACTCAACAGGAGACATCGTTCAAGACCCCAAAGAAATCAACGATGAATTCATGAATTTCTATAGAAAGCTGTATTCATCTACAAACAAATCAAACATATCAGAGATTGACAAATTCCTCAACAATATCAACCTACCAAACCTCACAGAAGACCAGGCTGGAGAACCTGATGGACCTCTAACTCCAACAGAGATCCATAAAGCTCTCATGTCTAATAACAAATCACCTGGTCCAGACGGCTTCCCAGGCATAATTTTAGAAACACTTCTGGAATATTCTAGCACCCATATTTATAAGATTAATAGCAGAAATTAAGGAAAGATCTAAGCTCTCTAAAGAAATTAATACAGCGATGATTTCTTCAATATTAAAACCTGGAAAACATCCCACTCTTCCAGCAAGCTACCGCCCGTTATCCCTCATTAATTCAGATACTAAAATTATCAGTAAAGCGTTACGAATTGAAACAGTAACTCCACTTATCATCCACCCAGACCCAACAGGCTTCATTAAAGGAAGACACTCTGCAAATAACCTGCGCAGACTATTTAATCTGATTCATTACTCTTCACAAATACACCAACAGCTATATTTTCACTGGATGCAGAAAAAGCCTTTCCTGTACTTACAAACTCCATCAATGTCACTTCCCCAAACTATCAACCTTATTCTTTCTCTGATATCTCAGATTACTATTAACTGGTCTAAATCCACCAAACTACCACTGAACTCTAACAGCTGGGATGTGGCAACAGACACTGCACCTTTCTCAATCACCACAGGCAACATCAAATACCTGGGAATCAACATCTCCCCTAAGCTGTCAGAGTTAATTGGCCTTAGCTACAACCCACTTTTGAAAAAAATAGAAAAAAACCTAAAACGCTGGATAAATTTACCAAAAAACCTTATTGGTAGAATTGCCACAGTAAAAATGACCATACTTCCTATGGTGAACTATCCTTCCTCAATGATACCCATCAAGCCTCCAACCCCCTGGTTCAAATCTCTGACTCGATGATCACACACAATTATTAGAAAAACTGGAAAAAAGCTAGAATTAAACTATCGACGCTACAAAAAACTAAATTAAATGGTGGTCTAGAGGCCCGAAACTTCCTTCACTACTTTCTCCCAAATAAACTCCAGTATGTTTATAAATGTATCAAACCAAATCAGTGTGATTGCTCTTGGATAGAGCTAGAGCAACTATTTTGTAAAGAAAATATCTCTGATTTGCCATTTATAAGCCGTTCTATTACTCGTCACCCCTGCTTCAAAAACCCAGTTATTGCCTCAACTCTGACAGCCTGGTGGGACTCTTTACCAAATGGCCAATGCCACGGTATCACCAATAAATACGCTCCCATGTGGAATAATCTGAACTTCCTGATAAACAGAAAACCACTAAACCTGTCATCATGGATCACTAAGGGCATCACACACCTTAAAGATATCTATGAAAACACTTTGGTTCCTCTCTCTCACCTCGTACAGAAGTATCACATTGGAGGAGATTAAATCTGCTGTTCAGACAAAAATAAATAGTAAAACACCCAACCTCAACCTTCCACCACTGATTTCAGAATTAACTTAAATTACTAGTCAACATAAAATTTTATGCAAAATGTATAAGTTAATCGCGATAAATAACCCAGCAACCCAGCCTAGTGGTTACAGTGGTGGGATTGGGCGTGGAGGACCCAGGTTCAACCCAGGGCTGGCCACAATGGTAAATCACTGAGCAAGGCCCTTAACTCCCAATTGCTCCCCGGGGTGCTGGTTCTAGCAGCCCACTCCTCACTAGTGAAACTAGTTGATGGGTTAAAAGCAGAGGTCCAGTTTCGGTGTATCGTACATACAGCGTGTGCACGATGTCCACACTGACAAGAATGGTAATGAAAAAAATGGGAACAAGATTTGGAGATGAGCTTCAATGCTGACTTCTAGCCCCAACTTTGTAAAAATATATTTATGTCCACCTCTAATGCAAATTTACAACTTATACAATACAACGTAATTCACAGAGGTTGTCTTTACTGGGGAAAAAAGGTTTAAAATGGGATTTTAAAACATCTGTACACAGTGTACACAAAATTTTACGGACACCTACTTGCTGCTACCTGGGATTGTGAACCAGTCAAAACTTTCTGGCATCATTGACTATCTCTCCCAACGTTGGGATTGTCACATCCCACCATCACCCTCACTCTGTCTTCTGGGAGATTTCTCTACAATAACACTGGAAAAATGGAATCATTTCTATTGTCCTCTGGAAAAACGTATTAATTGATTTCATATCAGTAGAACAACTATCTGCCTCAATTAAAAAACAAACTGTGACGATGACCGGTGATGATGGGATCCAACAATGGATTTGTAAGAATAACTATTTTAATATAGACTATTTGAAAGTTTAGAATAATTATTCAAAGGAAGGAGATATGTAAAAGATGTATTATTAATTTTCTTTTGTCACTATTATTATTATTATTATTATTATTATTATTATTATATTTTTGTATATGTATGAGGCTATCGCCTCGTGTCCTTAGTAAAACCGCTGGTTTTGTTTTGCTGGGAATGATAGTTAGAGGATTGAAGCTGAGCTCTTCCTCGTTGGTTTGCTGTGCTGTGTGTATGTTTGATGTCTTGTCTTATAAAGATAGTGTGGATGTGTTTCACCTGTTTTTGACCTGAGGAATGATTCCAACTCTGTTTTAGTCTCCTACAAATACTGTGATCTCACTGCTGGCAACAAGTAATAAAGAAGACAGAATTAATTACAGTACAGCTGTCTTTCATTCTGACTTCTGAGTAACTGCTTCCTGCCTCCTCAGCCAAATCTTCTCCTGCTCTCAGGTGTGGGGGTGGATTGGAGTTTGTGTCTTTACCTTAAAATAGGTCACCACCCACACGAGCATCTCTTCTCTCATCTCTCAGAGTTTCTGTTTGGTCTCCTGCTCCTTACCCAGACCATCTCTTCCTCTGCTGTGACTGCAGACAAGGCATCAACTAGATATACTCCAAGCCTCAATTTGGGCTTTTCCACCAAAGCGGTTTCAGTGCTGGTTCGGTGCTAGTGCCAGGCTTAGCACCAGTTTTTATTTCTTCAACCGCCAGATGACAGAAAAATGACCGTCACGTTTAGTCGCTGGGTTTGTAAAAGCGACTTGTTGCTTCACAGAGCGTCAAATGATAAAAAATTGAATGAAGCTAAATGATTGAAACCAAAATGTTTTGTTTGAACCAGACTGTAAATATGTTTATTTCTGCTCTAAAGTTGGACATTTCTGCTCTAAGGTTGGACATTTTAACATGGAGGTTGATGGAGATTGACTCACTTTTGAATCCAGCCTCTATCGTTCAGTCTACCCTAATTGACCTTTCAGAAAGCCTTCCGTTTCAAAGGCAGATAAGTCAATGGCTGTTCAGTACCAGTTCTCCAGGGTCTAGAAGTCAGGTTTCTTTGGTCCATCTTTGACCATGAATGACAGCACAACAGTGCATCTGCTTGAAATTAGACTTACATTACACCAAATTTGGATTTTATTTGGAACATGAATGGACCCAACAAGTACTCTTAACACCTGTCTAAGCCACCCAGAGTCATTTTTCACTATCTATACAGAGAATTTGTTAAGTAACTGTATATTTTGATTAACCTGTTCAAACCTTTCCAGATTATAGATCTACCAGTAAACAGTACCAGCTCTCTCTTCACCAACAGACCTTTACAGAGTCCAAGTTACTGTAGACACTGATCCACCTGTCTATTTCCTGCTTCATTCTTTCGTCACTCAGTATGTCAGTATAACATAGATATGTTCCATCTTTTTCTGATGGAGAACCATGGTCTCAGAGTTGACGGGTTTATTCTCATCCCTGCTGCTTCACACTTGACTGTGATCCGCTCCAAAGAGACTTAATGATCACGGCTAAATAACACCAACAGGACCAGATCATCTGCAAAAAACAGCAAAATTCTGACACCACCAAACTGGACCCGCTGCCTCCCAAAGCTGTGCCTGGAGATTACGTCCATAACAGTTATGATGAGAACTGACACATCAGTAGCTCCCGCCTTTCAAATATAGGTAAGCCAATAGCTGTTGAGTTTGGTTTTACAGGGAATTTACTGAACTCTCATTTGTTGGCCGCAGACAGTTGGCCAAATAAAAGCTGTAATATTTCTGATAACTTGTACTACTGATTCTAGGGATCAGAGAGGATGAACAACAGAGTTTATTTTATTTGTTCACTAAATTCAAACTAAACAGAGTTAAATGGTGTTTTGGATTAAACTACTAACTTAAAGTCTAAAAGATCAACATGGATGTCTACATTTGTTCTAAGATGAATAAAAAAACTATTGTTTTAACTCGAGTTTGCATGTTCTCCCTGTTCTTGCGTGGGCTCCCTCCAGGTTCTCCGGCTTCCTCCCAGTCAAAAAAACATGCATGTTAGGTTAACTGATGATTCTAAATTGCCCGTAGGTGTGAGCGTGCACGGTTGTTTATCTTTGTATGTGGCCCTGTGGTAGACTGGCGACCTGTCCAGGTGGACCCCGACCTCTTGCCTGTAGTCGGGATAGGCCTCGGCAGACCCCCGTGACCCTGTAAAAGATAAAGTGGGTACAGGAGATGGATTGATTATTTTAACTCTGCTAACGTTACCTAAACTTATTTAATCACAATCACATGTAGAAACACAGATTTTTTCTCTGATAAGTTAGTTAACATTAAACTCTACTAAAGTTGGATGTCAGATTAATAAACTAACTTTAACCTAGTGTTAGGTATTTCTAGCGTTAGGTACTATAGTTATAAGTTTAATCTTTTGTTAAGTAGTAAAGTCATACTTAAATTCAGTGTTTATATTTAAGTCCATTTGAATAATCTCTGATTTGACTTTGATTTTCAAGACTGGGGTCTGCCTCTGGACTTTAATGGATTAACATCTAACCAATCAGAGAAGAAACCATGTTATGCATGCGGAGCTACAACCAGACTAGTATTAAAAAAAACATCTAGAACATCTGCAGTTGTGCAGCAACATTGCTGAACGACTGTTGTTGGTTTTACAATAAAAACGTGTTGGTCCAAAGTGCTTTTAGTAGTTCTGCAGCATCTAGGTTCTTCTTAACAAAATATCTTGGACATTCCTGCCCCCAACATGTGGCGACTGGTCCAGTACGTTGTACCTGCAGAAATAGCTGTGAATAGGACCACACCACTTTCTCTATAGACATCTAACATGTACCGTACTTCTGATGTTCTCATTCCTGATTGTGTCCATCCCCATCACTCCAAAAGAGAACCTCGCCATTGTCATTTCTGCTACTTCTAGCTCTGCCTCCTGTCTTCTCCTCAGCATCACTGTCTCCAAACCATCCAACATCTCTCGTCTCACCACTGTTTTCTACACATTTCCTTTCATTCTTGCTGATACTCTTTTATCACACATTACTCCTGATAAGTTTCCTCACCCATTCCAACCCTTTCCATTGCTCTGGACTGTTGACCCTCTCTGCTCCCCGTGGCCTCACAGTTCCTCTTGTGTTGGGTCTGTGATTATTCCATTCACATCTGAATGGTTCACAGATTCTTAGAGCCAAACATGTTACTGTTGTCTTGTACCAAAGTTTATGAGTTGGTAGTGACTTTAAACACATACACTGATGCTCCAAACACAGAAAACAGATTTTCTTCCATAATAGGTTCCCATTATCAAATGAATATAACATTTTCATTTCCTACTTGGGAAAAAAGGAAGGTGTTGAGCAGAAGTTACAGTCGTTGTGAGTTTGTGTCTCTGTGGGGCTAAAAGAGTCATCTCTCCTGCAGCAGATGTTCCGAAAGAACCTTAGAGGAATAATGTGTGTTTGTGTTTGTCCACACAGGTGTTCTCATAAGCATCGCTCACGGGGGTGTGCACATATTTTGCTTGGACTAATGCTGGTTTCTACTCAACTCCCAGGGATGTGAAATAATTTATTCTTCAGAGTATGTGTAGTCTTTCCCTCCAGCAACACGACCTGAGGGACGTCGAGCTGGCTGGAGAATCATCTGGTTTGTTTTTTTCCAACAGAATCAAGTCTCTGCATTTGCTAATGAATCAGGAACACTATTAAACCAGCAGCCATGACTGTACATGAATATCAAAAAAAGCCTATAAATATATGAGAAAGGGTGGGTTATTTTGAAATGGATGAATGTCATTGTTGTTATATGGTTTCAGTTTTATGAACAGCACATAATAAACCTACAAGCAGCAAATATATGAGACCCTTGAACTTGTCCCCAACTGTGCTAAAGAGGGTTCTGTGAGTTCCACATACACTACCAGTCAAATTTTTGGACACACTCTTCATTTCAATAATGTGTCCAAATGTTTGACTGGTAGTGTAGTTGGTCACTAGTTAACCAACTGACCATTTGAGCTCCACCTAAAAACCAGGTAAACATAGGCAGAACCAACATGGAAACTGCAGACAAACCCTGTTGGTACCCATTGATCTACTTTCATACTTCTAACCCACATGGACCCACATATGAATGCTGGCTGCATAGTGGTGGAGGGATGAAGGTCCGGCCCTGGACACCTATCAGTCAATCAGTGGACCATGAACTCCTCTGTAGACCAGAGTCTTCTATGGACAAATATGAGGACATTTGTCTGAAAGATGAATGTTTGTACTAATAGTGGATAGGGCAACAGTGGCCTTCTGAGGTCCAGTTCCCATCCTAGGGAATTTTTCAATTCAAATTAATTTTATTTATATAGTGTCTATTACAACACAAGTTGTCTTCAGAGTCTTTCCAGAGATCAGAACATGACCCCGATCTATTATTACATAAACAATGGCAGGTAGAAACCTGGACCAGGACCTGGATATAAAGGGGGGCATCCTCTTCCCGAAAGCCAGCCAGGTAGAACAGGAAGTAGAGAGAAGAGACACAGACACACCGTCAAAGGTACAAGACAGGATACATCAGTATAAATATCTATCAGCGGCAGAACTAACTCGACTTCTATGCATATATGGGTGATATATGAATAGTTGGTGATCCACTGGGATGAGGACTGCAGGTCAGGATGTCAGCAGGTATCAAACAGACAGGTGGAGGTAAACACTGGGATGGTCAGAGGTGGGACTGCAGGTCAGCATGCAGCTCCTGAAGCTCTGGTCTGCAGAACATGCACAGAAAAGAAAAAGAGGAGACAGACCAGCACAACAAACTACAAGAACAATGGAGCACAATTATTCTTATGAGATACTGTTAATAACTGAGGATTGAGGTGAAGAAGAGAAACAGAGGAGGTGAAGGGCACCACTCAGTGGATCATGTTGGCGTCCCCCTGCAGTACGTCTACAGCAGCAGATCCAGAAGCTGTGTTGAAGACCAGCTGCTCTAGTCTGGTCCTGCAGCTGCAGCTGTGACTACTGGTCCTGACACACTAAAGTTTACACCAACTAGATGTTTTACTGAACACAAACATTTGAAGTTTGGTTTTAAAGGTGGAGGTGGTGTCAGCCTCCTTCACCCAAACTGGAAGTTGGTTCCAGAGTGATGGTTCCTGATAGAAGAAGACCCGTCCTCCAGATCTACAATTGGATCTTCTAGGAACTACAAGTAAACCTGCACTCTGAGAACGGAGAACTCTCATAGGAACATGAGGAACCATCAGGTCTTGGAGAAAACCAGGAGTTTGGATGTTTAGGATCTTATACACAAGAAATAAAATGTTGAATTGGATTCTGAGTTTTACGGGGAGCCGATGGAGGGAAGTGAAAACTGGAGAGACGTGTTCTCTCTTGTTGATTCCTGTCAGCATTCCTGCTGCTGCATTTTGGATCAGGAGGCTGTTCAGTGAATTACTTGGACATCCAGCCAACAACACATTACAGTAATCTAGTCTAGAAGATACGACCGCGTGAATTAGTTTTCCAGCATCACTCTGGGAGAGGATGCTCCTGATCTTTGCGATATTACGTAGGTGTTTCTGTGCTATGATGCATCTGAACCCTGAATGAAAAATTTCAAATAGATCATTTCTATACAAATGCTCACACAGCTGGCTTGCAACTACCCTTTCCAGAATTTTAGAGATAAATGGAAGGTTGGAAATCAGTCTATAATTAGATAAAACATCTGGGTCAAGAGAGGGTTTTTTAAGTTATGGTTTAATTTCTGCGACTTTAAAAGCCTGTGGCACATATCCCAAGACTAGGGACAAGTTGATCTGTTCTAGTATTGTTGCAGCAATAAGAGAGAAAATATTTTTGAGTAGTGGAGTAGGGATGATTTAGATCTATTGAAGACTGAGGTCAGCTCAGGGAGGTTTACAGGAACCAATCAGTCTAGCGTCAGGTCAGTGAGGTCTACAGGAAAAAAACAGTCTAGAGTCAGGTCAGAGCATAAGGGAGTCGCTGAAGTTGAAGAAATGCCCACAGCCACTGCCGGGTGGGCCTAGCCGATTTCCTCTCTAATTCTGACAATTTTATTGCTAAAGAAGCTCATAAAGTCTTCACTACTGAGAGCTGCAGGGATGCACGGCTCAACAGAGTTGTAGCTCTTTGTCAGTCTGGCTACAGTGCTGAACAGAAAACGTGGGTTATTTTTACTGTCCTCTATCAATGACAAATAAGAAGCTGTTCTAGCTTTGTGAAGGGCCTTTTATATATACTAATAGAATATTTTTACATGCATGATGCCCTGCTAGCAGCCCCACTGCTCACTAGTGAAACTAGTTGATGGGTTAAAAGCAGAGACTAATTTCGGTGTATCGTACATACAGCGTGTGCACGATGTCCACACTGACAAGAAAGGGAAGAAAAAAAAAAAAAAAATGTTGAATTGGATTCTGAGTTTTCCGGGGAGCTGATGGAGGAAGTCTAACACTGGAGAGACGTGGTCTCTTTTCTAAGTACTTCAGAATAATTAAAAAAAATAAAGGAATTAAGGTTTAGAAATGACCTGGTCAAAGTCCAGACCTGAACATGATTGAGATGCTGTGGTGGGACCTTCAGAGAGCTGTGTAGAAGTTAATGTCCAGAAACCTCAATTAACTACAGCAGCGTGGGGACGAAGAACTGGGTAGAATTCCTCAACAACCATGAGAGACAGTGATAAAGAAGACAGAAAATATCTACTGTGGGATCCTGCTGCTGAAGGAAAAACATCTACTGAAATCTACTGATGTTGACTGAAACATCAAAGTCAAGTCAAAGTCAAGTTTATTGTCAATTCTACCACATGTAAAATACACACAGAGAATCGAAATGACGTTACTCTCAAACCCTCAGTGCTACACAATAAATAAATTTTAAACACGAAGTGCAAATTAAAAAGAAACAAGTTATAACATGACATTGGGTTTAAGAGCCAAAAGCAATAAAATTACAGTAAAAACAATAAAATGGCAGTATGATGATAGACATGATTGTTATGATGAACTGTATTGTAATAATAACGGTGAAATGTACAACAGTTTTTAAAGGTGTGTGACGGTCCTGCAGCTTATCAGTCTGGTTAAAGTCACCTGGTGCAAAGTAGGCGGTCCAGTTCTGCCAAAAGTGCCTGGTGCAGATACAGAGGTCAGAGTGAGTGAGAGGGGGGGGGCAAGGCGGGAAATGGTGGAAGAGCAGTGAGAGTGTTCAGCGTCCTGACGGCCTGGTGGATGAAGCTGTCCTTCAGTCGGCTGGTTCTGGTTCTAGCCTGGAGGGTCCGCAGCCTCCTCCCTGATGGCAGCAGACTGAAGAGGCTGTGTGACGGATGGGTGGGGTCTCTCACAATGCTGAGGGCTTTGGAGTCAGACGGCTGCTGTAGATGTCCTGAAGTGAGGGGAGAGAGACACCAACGATCTTCTCAGCTGCACCAGTTGGAGAGACTTGTGGCAGGTTGCGGTGCAGCTCCGTACCACATGGTGATGCAGCTGGTCAGGATGCGGTGCAGCTCCGTACCACACGGCGATGCAGCTGGTCAGGATGCTCTCGATGGTGCCTCTGTAGAAGGTGTACCTGACGGGGGCCGGGGCTCTGGCTCTTCGCAGTTTGCGGAGGAAGTAGAGACGCTGCTGTGGTTTCTTGGCGAGTGATGCAGTGTTAACAGTCCAGGAGAGGTCCTCTGAGATGTGGACACCCAGGAACTTGGTGCTGCTCACCCTCTCCACAGCAGCACCGTTGATGTTCAGAGGAGCATGCTGGGTGTGTTGTCTCCTGAAGTCAACAACAATCTCCTTGGTCTTCTCCACGTTCAGGGAGAGATTGTTGTCGCTGCACCACTCAGTCAGGCGGCTCACTTCGCTCCTGTAGTTTGACTCATCGTTGTTGTTGATGAGACCCACCACAGTCGTGTCTCCACAAACTTTATGAAGAGGTTGGAGCTGTGCATCGGTGTGCAGTCGTGGGTCAGCTGGGTGAAGAGGAGGGGGCTCAGCACACATCCCTGGGGGGCCCCTGTGTTCAGTGTGATGGTGCTGGATGTGTTGCTGCCGACCCGTACTGCCTGTGGTCTCCCAGTCAGGAAGTCCAACAGCCAGTTGCACAGCGAAGTGCTGATCCCCAGCTGGTCCAGTTTGTGAACGAACTGCTGGGGGATGATGGTGTTGAATGCTGAACTGAAGTCGATGAAAAGCATTCTTACATAAGCGTTTCTGGTGTCCATATGTGTGAGGGCTGTGTGGAGGGCAGTGGAGATGGCGTCGTCAGTGGACCGGTTGGAGCGATATGCAAACTGGTAGGGGTCCAGAGAGGGGGGGGGGGGGGGGCAGCCTTGATATGATGCATGACTAGCCGTTCAAAGCACTTCATGATGATGGGAGTCAGTGCAACTGGACGGTAGTCGTTGGAGCAGGAGGGAAATTACCGTTTTGGGACCGGACGGATGTTGGTGGCTTTGAAGCACGTGGGAACCACCGCCTGACTCAGGGACATGTTAAAGATGTCTGTGAAGACATCCGTGAGTTCTCCTGCACAGTCTCTCAGTACACGACCAGGTATGGTGTCAGGACCCGGAGCTTTGCGAGCGTTGATCCTGCTGAGGGATCTCCTCACACTGTCCGGTGACAGTGTCAGCACCTGGTCGCCGGGAGGGGGAGGTGCTTTCTGTGCGGCGATGGTGTTGTGTGCCTCGAAGCGGGCGAAGAAGGTGTTCAGCTCATTCAGCAGGGATGTGCTGCTCTCACAGGTCTGCGGTGGGGGCTTGTAGTCCGTAATGGTCTGAATCCCTCGCCACAGGCTCCGTGTGTCCCTGCTGTTGCTGAAACGGCGGGCTATCCTCCTGGAGTACCGTCTCTTGGCCTCCCTGATGCCATGGGACAGGTTGGTCGTAGCTGTCTTTAGTCCCACCTCGTCTCCAGCTCTGAAGGCAGCGTTCCGAGCCTTCAGGAGTCTGTAGACTTCCTTTGTCATCCACGGCTTCTGGTTGGCTCTGACTTTGATGGTTCTGGAGTCTGTTACATCATCGACGCACTTGGCGATGTAGGCGGTAACAGTAGGCTGCCTTGCTGGTGGTGTAAACTTGGTCCAAAATGTTGTCTCCGCGCGTGGGGAACTTTATGTGGCGGTGAAGATTTGGAAAGATGGTCTTTGGGTCTGCGTGGTTGAAGTCCCCAGCTAGGATGAGGAAGGCCTCATGGTGGGCTGTCTGCTGCTCGCTGATCCGCTGGTACAGCTCGGTCAACGCGTCTCTCCTGGTGTTTGAGGAGGGGCTGGGGGGACGTAAACAGCAGTGAGGTCTATCTACTGAGACTTAGTGATGTTCAGGGAAACATCTAGTGTGAGCTCCTGCTGGAGAAGGAAACATCTAGTGTGAGCTCCTGCTGGTGAAGGTGGTTCTACAAGCCAATGAATCATGGCACTTAGTACTATGGAATCATTATTTTTCTTCGTCTACCCAGATGGATAGGTAAGTTAAGAAACAGGAAAGTTCTAAAGAATTCAATGAAATAAATATTCATCACTTTGTATGATTGTCAGGTAATAAAAACCCACAGAGGTTCTTTTGAAAGACAGGCCCTTCGAGGATTCAGGTCGAAGACGAAAACGCTTTAATGGGAAAATGAGAACTGCATTGACAAAAAGCACAATGAGAAAACATTGTTCCCAATTTTCAACCTGAAACTGTGTGACTGGACTGTTAATTAAGATAATCTGAGCTTCAAATCATCCAACAATTACTGTCATTATGTGCAGAATGAGCATGTAGCTCAGCCTTGTAAGGTTCCCTTTAACCCTTGTTGCTATTTTCAGCTTTATAAATGTAGAATATTTTAGCTTGTGTGAGTGGAGATGGAAACACTCATTTATGAACCATTCAGAACCGCTGGTACATGTATAACCTGGCTGCTAAACGCTGGAGCCTGGACCTGCAAACTCAGATATCTGGCTGTCCAAATACTTGTGAGCTGACTTTAGTATAGGAAGTTTAGAGTGATGACCACAGACTCTAAACATACTGGGCACGCAGCCCTGTGATGTCAAACCCCGGGTTTCTGAAGAGTGCTTTTGAAGCCTGGTCTTGCTACACAGTACCATGTTGGGTGGAAATGTCTGCCCACCTCCAGTTTATCCAAACATAAAAAAAAAAACAGTGGTCGGCACAGAAACTGTCATTTTCTTTACGCCACACTGCGACAATCAATGAATATTGTAACAACAAGATGTACAGCATTAGCAGAGTTGAGAGTTCCCTCTTTTAATGCAGCACAGGCTCATTAACAACATACTGCCGTCCGATGTAACATTTATCTTATTTACAGCTGGGACTATGAATCTTCTTAATTGGACTGTCTGCCTAAGAGACTATAATGACTTGTTTAATAGGCAAGCTCGGAAGACCTGATGAAAGAGGCTAAACTAATTTTCTGGGTTTGCTTTTGAAGATATTTAAAGAACACAGCACAAAGAGTGTTTACACAAAAGAGGGTAGAACTGTTGTAATGCCAATCTTATTCCTGAGTCATTTTACTATTGACTTGACAGGGTTTAAGGATTAAGACCTTAAAGTACATATTATTGGGCTCATGTCTCCTTCTGCATGATTCTTTCTTCCCTTAACTTCTGGGCTGAGCTTCTGTTCTGTTCTGGAGCTGCTTTGCTGCATCTGGTTTAGGGTGTCTTGAATCAGTGAAGCTACAATGAAACCTCAAGACCATCAAGATGTTCTGGAAACAAATGTGCTGTCCAGAGTCAGAAAGCCTGATATCAGTCGCAGGTCATGAGTCCTCCAACAGGATAACGACACAAAACACACAACTAAACGGGAGTGGTGGCCTAGTGGTTACAGTGGTGTTGGGCGTGGAGGACCCAGGTTCAAGCCCAGGGCTGCCCACAATGGTAAATCACTGGGGGCCCCTGAGCAAGTCCCTTAACTCCCAATTGCTCCCCGGGGCGCTGGTTCTAGCAGCCCCACTGCTCACTAGTGAAACTAGTTGATGGGTTAAAAGCAGAGACTAATTTCGGTGCATACAGCGTGTGAACGATGTCCACACTGACAAGAAAGGGAAGTAAAAAAACCAGCCAAGAAGCATTTAGAACCAAACGCTGGACTATTCTGAAGTGTCCTTCTATGAGTTCTGATATACATCCTATTAAATATCTGTGGAAACATCTGGAGCATGCAGTCTGAAAAATCCTTTCAAACATGAGACATCTGGAGAACACCTGTCCACAGGTGCACAAGTCTCACTCAGAGGAACACTAATCTAGTGGTTCCCAAACTTTTTCTGGTGGGCCCCCCTTTGGTTTAGATGAAAATGTTTTCATTATTCAACATTGCTATTAATAGATTTTTTTAAAAAAGAGACTCCCTGTGCAATACATTTTTAAAAACAGGAACAACTCCCCATCAAACAAGCCCATCAAAAACCTGTCCATTATGCTCACAGGCGGTTTTAGAGACTCTTAGGAACCTGGGCAAAAATTCACAGGGGACCCCTCGATGTAATTAATCAACCTTATATAGTAAATAAACTGACGTTAAATAGTACATATTTGAATTGTTTTAAAATAAAATATAAACACCACTGGTACAAAATGCCCAATTATTTCCATTCATGCACCTTAGTAGCACATTTTCTAAATTTCTTACTAGTGAATTCTATAGCTTAACATTGTTAGCTTGACAGTTTAGTTTAACTGGACACAGCTTTGAGTTGATAGTTGTAGAACCGTTTTATTCAAGATAGTTAATTTATTTTATTTTGTTTGTTTGTTTGAATTAATCTTTTGAACCACAATTCTAAAGCAATGTCGGATTTTTATTAGTCGGTGTTGAGGAAATCATTGATTATTTTTGGGAATTTGGAATTATTTCAGTGACCATGATGGGTTTTACTTTCCTTCATTAAAGTTTACCAACATATTTGTCCACATGTGTATGTTCAATTCTAGTTGAGGGTAGCTGCAGAGAGAAAAACAAAAACATTTCCTCCATCACCTCTCCTTGCACGGGAACGTAAAAACTGAGTTTCTGGAAGTTTCTGATGAAGATGTTGGGCTACCATGATGTCAGCAACCCACTGCTTGGACTTCATGTTGCTGGTGCGACACCTCTGGGTGTGAGGACAACTTCCAATAACAGTAAAGTAAGAGAGCCAGTCTTGCAGAACAAATTTACAGCAGTTTTATGTGCGTGATTATTTTTGACAATTTCATAAAAACTCATACTGGTAATCTATGATAGTTACCAAGTAATGTTATAATGAAGCAATGCATTCTTTATTTAGTAAAAAAAATTTTGTAAACTTGTAAATAGATGTGCTGTTGCTCTCTTTAATGAGGACCTATTTGATAAAAAAGATCTTGTTGTTCAATATATGTTAAAAAATTCATTACTGATGTTGATGTATAATGCCAACTTTAAGGTTAGAAGAATGTTATTGTCCTGTTTCTTGCTGACCAAACATTCACCTTGAAACCATCCTTTTGCGAATGCTTTGACAGGATATTATGAATAAAATTCTGTGGAATAGAGAAAAAATACTTATTTTTTCCATCATAAAAAACATCAATTTATCTACAAGAACAAAAAGAGTACATTAAAATGCTTCACATCACATCCAAACCACATTAAACAAATACAGCCACAAAGATACAAAGAGAGCTTGATAGAAAAGAACACCATGTACTAAATGGTGAGGATGCAATCTGAGATTAATAAAAAATATATATATAATTTGGTGAATGGCAAGCTTGCAGGCTGGCTTCAGCTGCTTGTCCATACTGACTTTTATTGTGAAAATGATTTTTTAAAGTTACTTTGTCTTCACCCTTGCTTATTTCAGGAGCTGAAATGCTGATATTTTATGGACAGCAGCACGAGACAAAACTCTAGTTTTTGGGCCTTTGGCTGTAATGTCTAATGTTGAGATATCTTGAAAGGAAAGTCTTCAAACACGCAGTGAAGCATTCCAAAAATGTGGAGTTCGATCAACTGAGGTGTGCTTAAAAACACTGGTTTATGATTAAATATGATGCTAATTAATGTTAGCTTAGATTTTCTGATCAAATATGTACAGAACAATTCTAATGACACTAAAAAAATGATGTCAACAATGAATGATGGCAGCGCTAAAAACAGGTCTAATTTTATTTATATAGCTCTCCAGGATCTTTCCAGAGACCAGAACATGACCCCCGATCAATTATTACATAAACAACGGCAGATAAAAACTCCCCTTTAAGAGGGGAGAAACCTGGACCAGGACCTGGATCATAAGAGGGAAGAGACCTGGATCAGGACATGGATCATAAGGGGGACCCTCCTTCTAAAGACCAGCCGGGTAGAACAGGAAGTAGAGAGAGACACAGACACACCGTCATAGGTACAAGACAGGATACAATAGTGTAATTATCCATCAGCAGCAGAACTAAGACTTCTGTGTATATGGGTGATATATGGATAGTTGTTGATCCACATAGACGAGGACTGCAGGTCAGGATGTCAGCAGATATCCAACAGACATCCATACAGACAGGTGGAGGTAAACAAAAGATGGTCAGAGGGTGGAACTGCAGGTCAGGATACAGATCCTGAGGTTCTGGTCTGCAGAACATGTACAGAAGAGAAAAAGAGGAGACAGACCAGCACAACAAACTACAAGAACAATGGACCACAATTATGCTTATGAGATACTGTTAATAAATGAGGGTTGAGGTGAAGAAAGAAAAGAGAAACAGAGGTGGGCACCAGTCAGTGGATCATGTTGGTGTCCCCCTGCAGTACGTCTACAGCAGCAGATCCAAATGAAGCTGTGTGGAAGACCAGCTGCTCCAGTCTGGTCCTGTCAGCTGCAGCTGTGACTACTGGTCCTGACACACTAAAGTTTACACCAACTAGATGTTTTACTGAACACAAACATTTGAAGTTTTGGTGGTGTCAGCCTCCTTCACCCAAACTGGAAGTTGGTTCAATAGTGATGGTTCCTGATAGAAGAAGACCCGTCCTCCAAATCTACAATTTGATCTTCTAAGAACTACGAGTAAACCTGCACTCTGAGAACGGAGAACTCTCATAGGAACATGAGGAACCATCAGGTCTTGGAGAAAACCAGGAGTTTGGACGTTAGGACTTTATACACAAGTAATAAAATGTTGAATTGGATTCTGAGTTTTCAGGGGAGCCAATAGAGGGAAGCTAAAACTGGAGAGACGTGGTCTCTCTTGTTGATTCCTGTCAGCACTCGCGCTGCTGCATTTTGGATCAGTTGGAGGATCTTCAGAGAATTACTTGGACATCCAGCCAACAACACATTACAGTAATCTAGTCTAGAAGACACGAACGCGTGAATTAGTTTTTTAGCATCACTCTGGGAGAGGATGCTCCTGATCTTTGTGATATTACAGAGGTGGAAAAACAGTTTCACAAACCTGATTCATATGCTGTTTAAATGACAAATCCTGATCAAAATAACACCAAGGTTTCTCACAGTTTTACTGGAGGCCATCACAACACCATCTAATCCCTTCCTAAGGTGTTTGGACAACAAACAACAACCTCTGTTTTATCAGAATTCAGCAGCAAAAAGTTAGTGGACATCCAGTCCTTGAGGTCCATAAGACACCTTAAGTTTGTCTAGTGGTGCTGTTTCATCTTCATAGATAAATACAGCTGCGTATCATCAGCATAACAATTAAAATTAATGCCGTGGTTCCGGAGAATACTTCCCAAGGGCTGCATGTATAAACTGAACAGGATTGGTCCTACAACTGAACCCTGCGGGACACCATAGCAGACTCTCATCTGTACTGATGAAACCTCATGAACATGAACAAGCTGGAATCTATCAGACAGATCTGATTTAAACCAATCTAGAGCTGTCCCTTTAATCCCAACAACATACTCTAGCCTCTGCAGTAAAATGCTGTGATCTATGGTATCAAAAGCAGCACTGAGGTCCAGCAGAACCAGTATAGACATTAATCCATTATCTGAGGTCCAGCAGAACCAGTATGGACACTAATCCAATATCTGAGGTCCAGCAGAACCAGAATGGACACTAATCCAATATCTGAGGTCCAGCAGAACCAGAATGGACACTAATCCGTTATCTGCGGTCCAGCAGAACCAGTATGGACACTATTCCAATATCTGAGGTCCAGCAGAACCAGAATGGACACTAATCCGTTATCTGAGGTCCAGCAGAACCAGTATGGACACTAATCCAATATCTGAGGTCCAGCAGAACCAGTATGGACACTAATCCATCATCTGAGTCCATAAGAAGGTCATTGGAGACTGGAACCAGTGCTGTTTCTGTGCTATGATGCATCTGAACCCTGACTGAAGAACTTCAAATAGATCATTTCTTTTTTTTTTTTTTTTTTTTTTTTTTTTTTTTTTTTTTTTTTTTTTTTTTTTTTTTTTCCCCTTGTTTGCATATATATTTATGGTTGATACCATGTTGGTATAACCGGAGTTGTATATATGCATTTTAATCTGGTAACCAAGGGTGTTTTGTGTGTGTGGGTGAGTGTGTGCAAGTGTGCTACCTTCACCAGCCCTCATAACAGTCAAACTTATATTTTTATTGATCCCTGGAGAAATCAAACAAGATAAAAGTAACGGGAGAGTCGGAGAGAGGGGTGTAAATGTTCTGCAGAGGAGGGCTATAGTCACCGGGTGTGGAAAGTGGAGAGAGAGAGAGCAGAAGAAAGAGACAAGACAGTGGTGGTGCAGTTTGGTGTCTATGTTGTAATATTTGTCAAGAAGTTTATAATGTGTTGTTTAAGGGGTAAAAGGTGGACACAAGACAATCAGTCGTTATAAGCAAAAAAAAAAAAAAGAGAAAAAAAAAAAAAAAAAGAAAAGAGAAAGAAGATAGAGGAAAATAGAGGAAAAAAAAGGAG
>CM026198.1:564348-611921 GCA_014839995.1 Xenentodon cancila
TTTTTTTTATTGTTACATATATCTCTATACATATATATACACACATATATATATACATATATATACACATATATACACACACTTTTTTTTTTTTTTTTTTTTTTTTTTTTTTTTTTTTTTTTTTTTTTTTTTTTTTTTTTTTTTTTTTTAATTATTATCCCTCCCTCCCTCCGTTCCTTTGTTAATGTATTTGGATGCATTAAAAAGAGCAGCTGGTACATGTATGGTGAGCACTCCCTACACATACCAGTGCTCTCTATTGTGTATATATATAATAATTTATATATGGTCATGGTGCATTAAAAACAATAAGAAACTGGCACCTACAGGGTGGATGTCCCCTGTAGGCCCCAGCTCTTCTGTCATGTTTGTCTCTTTGGGGAGGGTTTTTTTTTTTTTTTTTTTTTTAATAATAATTACTTTGATTATTATTATTTATTTATTTATTTCATTTTTTTTTTTTTTTTTTTTTTTTTTTTTTTTTTAAATACGTGTATATACATATATACACACCTGCACATACACATACGTACATACATATAAAACCCCCCTTTTTTTTTTTTCTTATTTGAGATGTACGACTCTCGCGAGATGAACCTGTGATCGCGAGACCAAACGAGACCTAGTGCGACATCAAACATGATAGCCGGTTACTGTTAGATTCAAACTCTTAAACAAATTTAACAAGTGTCTTTTTCGAAAATATAATTTCATTAAATAATATCCGAGCGGATACTGGATTACTTCACCCTGGAAGAACTTGAAAACTTTATCGACGCGTTCTACAACACGTTTTGTGCCGCGGAGGACGCCGAGTCAGCGAGCCACATGGAGAAAATCAAGCCCACGCCAAGTAAGAGGACCAGACAGTCCGAGTCCACACACAGCTCTCCGAGACACTCATCCAGCTCAGAGGTGAGTGACATTCTCGTTTCAATTAATGAAAAACTGTCCGGACTGGACACTAGGATGGCGCTTGTCGAGTTACTGCATAAAGAATTCCAGCAGCTACGCGAAAGTCTGGAATTCAGCCAAAACCAAATTGCTGCGCTGACTACAGAAAACATTTCTCTCCGAGAATCCGTGACATCAATGTCATCCCAGCTGGCGGTCGTTACGAGAGAAAATAAAGAAATAAAAGAAGCGATGCTTGACTTACAATCGCGCAGCATGAGGGACAATCTGGTGTTTTCTGGAATCCCGGAGCAAACAAGAGAGGACAACCCTGAGCAGCTGATCAAAGAATTTATGATGAAACAACTAAAAATCCCAGCAGACACTGTGAAAGACATTTCGTTTCACAGAGTCCATCGTATCGGGCGTAAAAACCCGGAAAACAAACGTCCACGTCCGATCGTAGCCAAATTCGAACACTTTAAACAAAAACAGCAGGGGCAACGCCAGGGGAGGAACCTGAGAGGAACCGACTACGGCATGAATGATCAGTTCCCACGGGAGATCCTGAACAGAAGGAAGGTTCTGTTCCAGATCAGGAAGCAGTTCATCAAAGAAGGGAAAAAGGCGGTAGTCGCAGTGGATAAACTGTACATTAACGGTCAGATGTTTCGTGACCAGAATATCACTCCCTGGCTCTTTTAAACAACCAATAACTCATCATCATTGGCTACATAAACTATCTGCACTTATAAATATGCACCCTGGTCTCCAAATTGAAAATGTATATTCTGTCACTTTGGTATGTTTGTTTGATTGTTTTGTTGTATCTTCTGTCTTCTTTATGTCTTTCTGTTTTCCTCGCTTCACATCTTTTCTCTGTCCTTTTCACTTATAGTTTCTTTCAAGTTAAGAAAAGGGGGAGGAAAACATCCATTACCACACAATCTGTTCTGAATGTCTGACTAAATGTTCACACAAGCGGATTCTCAGGCTTTCCTATGCAGCTCCAATATTCAAACAGGAAGTAGAAAATAAAACACAAACAATATGAATTCAGTAAACTTTGTAAGCTGGAACATCCGCGGAATTAAATCAAACATAAAAAGAACAAAAATATTCGACTATATAAATAAATTGCAGGCTGACATATGTCTGTTACAAGAAACACATACTTCAAAAACCGACTTGCAGAAATTAATGACTCCACAATTTAATCACATATATACCGCTGATTTTAACTCAAGGCAAAGAGGAGTAGCAATTTTAATTCACAAAAAAATTTTCTTTACTCATAATGACACGGTTGAAGATCCTGAGGGGAGATTCATAATTATTAATATTACAATTGACAACAATTCAATAACAATAGCCAGTATTTATGGCCCAAATAAAGACGACTCATCGTTTTTTCATTCTTTCTTTACAGCGATTTCTAATTTTCTCCGACTCACCAATAATCATAGGTGGAGATTTTAATACTGTTCTTAATCCGGCACTAGATAAATCTAATAACTGTAGTAAAACATATAACTATCAGTCTTCAGAAACAATCAAACAGTTCATGGCAGACTATGGTCTTGGAGATGGTTGGAGGCTGAAACACCCTAACGATAAAGAATTCTCTTACTTCTCACAAGTCCATCAATCTTACTCACGAATCGACTATTACCTTATTAGTAATTCCCTGATTTCCAAAGTGAGTAATATTGAAATACATCCTATTATTATTAGTGATCATGCTCCGATCACTCTGACCTGGACAAAAAGTACACCTATTAAAACCAGCAACAGGTGGCGACTTAACACATCGCTGCTTGAAGATCCTGACTTTGACGACTATATTAAGAGGATCTGGACATCCTTCCTTGAAATAAATGATTCACCAGAAATATCCCCATCACTTCTTTGGGAAACGGGCAAAGCTGTGCTGAGAGGACGGATCATTTCATATTCCTCCCATAA
This sequence comes from Xenentodon cancila, assembly GCA_014839995.1. NCBI lineage: Eukaryota > Metazoa > Chordata > Actinopteri > Beloniformes > Belonidae > Xenentodon > Xenentodon cancila. The sequence goes on from CM026198.1 coordinate 567,208, forward strand.
GAAAAAGAAGGAAGAGCATGAACAAAGAAACTTGGAAAAGAAGATTAAAGAATTAGAAATTAATAATGCTAATAACCCAACTCCTCAGAATCATTCTGAACTGCAAAAATATAAACTGCAGTTGAATGAATACCTAAATAAAAAAAGTAGATTCCTCATCCAAAGACTCAGACATGAACAATTTGAATTCGGTAATAAATCGGGCAAATATCTGGCCAGTCAGATTAAGAAAAACAAGGAAAAATCAACAATCTCCACAGTTGTTAACTCAACGGGAGACATCATTCAAGACCCTGAAGAAATCAACAAGGAATTTATGAATTTCTACAGAAAGCTGTATTCATCTGCAAACAAATCAGACATATCAGAGATTAACAAATTTCTCGACAATATCAACCTACCAAACCTCACAGAAGACCAGGCTGGAGAACTTGATGGACCTCTAACTCCAACAGAGATCCATAAAGCTCTTCAACTAATGCCTAATAACAAATCACCGGGTCCAGACGGGTTCCCGGCAGAATTTTATAAACACTTTTGGAACATTCTAGCACCCATATTTACAAGATTAATAGCAGAAATTAAGGAAAAATCCAAGCTCTCCATGGAGATGAATACAGCAATGATTACTTTAATATTAAAACCTGGAAAAGATCCCACTCTTCCAGCAAGCTACCGCCCGTTATCCCTAATTAATTCAGACACAAAAATAATCAGTAAAGCTCTAGCGCTACGAATTGAAAAAGTAACTCCACTTATCATTCATCCAGACCAAACAGGCTTCATAAAAGGAAGACACTCCGCCAATAACCTACGGAGACTATTTAATCTGATTCACTACTCATCACAAATAGATACACCAACAGCCATCTTCTCATTGGATGCAGAAAAAGCATTTGATAAAGTTAATTGGGAATTCTTATTCCAAACACTTAAAAATTCGGCTTTGGTGAATCATTTTATTCATTGGATCAAGATTCTTTACACATCACCGATGGCAACAGTCACCACAAATGGATTAATATCACAGCGGTTCACTCTACACAGGGGTACAAGGCAGGGATGTCCACTCTCTCCATCCCTATTTGCCATCTTTATAGAACCTCTGGCAGCAGCCATACGACAAGACAGCACAATTTCAGGAATCGGAATAGGAGATACAACCCATAAGATCAGCTTATATGCTGATGATATCCTCTTATATCTACAAAACCCATCATCATCAATTCCTGACACTGTCAACCTTATTAATCATTTCTCTAAGATCTCTGACTACACTATTAACTGGTCTAAATCCACCATACTACCACTGAACTCTAACAGCTGGGATGTGGCAACTGTCACTGGACCATTTTCAATCACCACCGGCAACATCAAATACCTGGGAATTAACATTCCCCCTAAGCTGTCAGAGTTAATTGGCCTTAATTATAATCCACTTCTGAAAACGATTGAAGAAAATCTAAAACGTTGGATGAATTTACCAATAAATCTTATTGGTAGAATTGCTACAGTCAAAATGACCATACTTCCCATGGTAAATTATCTCTTTTCAATGATTCCTAGCAAGCCTCCAACCCTCTGGTTCAAATCTTTAGATTCAATAATTACACATTATTATTGGAAAAGTAAAAGGCCAGAATTAAACTATCAACATTACAAAAAAATAAATTAAATGGTGGTCTGGAGGCCCCAAACTTCCAGCACTACTATCTCGCAAATAAACTCCAGTATGTTTATAAATGGATTAAACCAAACGAATCAGATTGTTCTTGGATAGGGCTAGAACAATTTTTTTGTAAAGGAATCAATATCTCTGATTTGCCATTTATAAGCCGCACTATTACCAGACATCCCTGCTTCAAAAATCCAATCATTGCCTCAACTCTGACGGCCTGGTGGGACTTTCACCAAATGACTAATACCACGGTATCACTAAGTACATACACTCCTATTTGGAATAATCCGGATTTTTTGATGAACAGGAAACCATTAAATCTGTCATCATGGATCACTAAGGGCATTACGCATCTTAAACATATCTATGAAAACAACACTCTGGTTTCTTTCTCTCACCTCGTACAGAAGTATAGCATTGGAGGAAATCAATTTCTAGAATACCTTCAAATCAAATCTATTGTTCAAACAAAACTTAATAGCAAAACACCTAACCTTAATCTTCCGCCACTGGTACTAGATTTAATCCAAATTGCTAGTCAACAGAAAATTTTATCCAAAATTTATAAGTTAATTGCAATAAATAAGACAACAATGTCCATCCCATCAATTAAATGGGAAAAAGATTTAGAGGTTACCTACAATGCTGACTTCTGGACCCAAATCTGTAAAAATATATTTATGTCTACCGCTAACGTGAACCTACAACTAATACAATATAAAGTAATTCACAGAGTTCACTATACGGGGGAAAGAATGTTTAAAATGGGCTTTAAAGATACAAAAATTTGTACACAGTGTACACAAAATGTGACGGACACATACTTGCATGCAATCTGGGATTGTGACCCAGTCAAAATATTCTGGCACAGTGTCACTGACACCCTCTCCCAACGTCTTGATTGCTGCATCCCGCTGTTACCCTCACTCTGCCTCTTGGGAGATTTTTCTACTCTATCACTGGATAATAGTTCCAACAGAATCCTTTCTATTGCCCTAATCATCGCCAAGAAAACAATCCTCATGAACTGGAAAACCAAAAACTCCATCAATGTCATCCTCTGGGAAAACTTACTAACAGAATTTATCTCAATGGAACAACTATCAGCCTCAATCAAAAAACAAACTATAAAGTTTGACCAAGTATGGAAAAAACTTATTTTATCCTTGAATTCAAGACACACAAATCTTCCCTCAAATGATCCTCGATAAATAATCGGATTTTGGACCAACTAAAAGGACTAATTCATAAATAATCACCCCAACTCCCAAGCTTACTCCTCATTGCCCTTGACTAGAAATTGGCAGGTTGACCACTAGCCTGGAAATCCGCTGAACTACTACCAAAAGTAGGGGGGGTGGCACAAAAAAGAGAAAAAAAGGAGAAAGGGGAAAGAAAAAAGAAAAAAAAAAAGAGCCCTTGGAGATTGTTATTGTTATTGGTGTCGTGCTCTGGTCTTCCTGCCTTGATAGTCTAGGGGTTTTTTTTTTTTTTTTTTTTTTTTTTTTTTTTTTTTTTTTTTTTTTCTTCTTTCTTTCTCTTCTAATCTTTCTTTCTATCTTTCTATCTAACCATTGGCCAGGCCCTGCCTTCCGGGGTTGCGGTGCTGCCCATGCTGTGGGGTGGGTGCGGGTGGCGCTGGTGGCCTCAGGGTCCCATATCCACAGGGACAGTAGTATTGATTGATGGGGCCTGCTGGGCCTGGGAGATGGGGTTATCGGTGTGCCCCCCCTTCCCCGGCTCCTCCGGCTGGGGCGTCTCTGTATTGCATGTGGTGTCCCTTGGTGTGCTAGTAGGTTGGCGCTGCCCCTTGATCCTGGCGGCAGCGGTGAGTGCCGCTCCGACGGCCACGGCCGGGCTGGGGAGGGGTGGGTTGGCGGGCGGGGGGCGGGGGGGGTTGGTGGTGGGGGGGATGCGGGCGGGGTGGCATGCGCTGGGGGTCCGGGTATTGCTACTCCCGTCTGATGCTATTGCATTAGATACGGACGGTGGGCTGGGTTTGGGGGTGGGGGGTGGGGGGGGGGTGCGTGCGGTCGGCTTCCGGGGGTGGCGCGGGGAGGGGGATCGGGTTGTGCGCCGCCGCCGTGGATCCCTGGTCGGTGCGGCCCCGTGCGGGTCCGGCCGGGGGCCTCGCTGGGGTCGGCCCTGGTGTCCGGCCTGCGGCTGGGGGCGTGTGTCGGCCCTCTCGCGATGCTGGTGCCCCTTTGTGGGGGAGGTCCCTGACGGTGGGGCGTGGCTGGCGGCCTGGCTCCTGTGACTGTGTGGGGCTCGCAGGTGATGCGCCCCTGGTCCTGGTTGCCCGCCTCCCCACCACCCCCTCTCTCATATTTGTATATTTATTAATTAAAAAAAAAAAAAAAAAAAAAAAAAAAAAAAAAAACAAATAGATCATTTCTATACAAATGGTCACACAGCTGCTACAACTACCTTTTCCAGAATTTTAGAGATAAATGGAAGGTTGGAAATTGGTCTATAGTTAGCTAAAATGTCTGGGTCAAGAGAGGGTTTTTTAAGTAATGGTTTGATTACTGCGACTTTAAAAGCCTGTGGCACATATCCTAAGACCAGGGACAAGTTGATCTGGTCCAGTATTGTCGCACCAATAAGAGAGAAAACATTTTTGAGTAGTGGAGTTGGGATGATTTCGATCTTTTGAAGACTGAGGTCAGGTCAGGGAGGTCTACAGGGACCAAACAGTCTAAAGTCAGGTCAGGGAAGTCTACAGGAACCAAACAGTCCAGAGTCAGGTCAGGGAGGTCTACAGGAACCAAACAGTCTAGAGTCAGGTCAGGGAGGTCTACAGGAACCAAACAGTCTAGAGTCAGGTCAGGGAGGTCTACAGGAACAAAACAGTCTAGAGTCAGGTCAGAGCCTAAGGGAGTTTCTGAAGTTAAAGAAATGCCCACAGCCACTGCCGGGTGGGCCTGGATGATTTCCTCTCTAATTCTGACAATTTTATTGCTAAAGAAGCTCATAAAGTCTTGACTACTGAGAGCTGCAGGGATGCACGGCTCAACAGAGTTGTGGCTCTTTGTCAGCCTGGCTACAGTGCTGAACAGAAAATGTACGTTATTTTTAATAGCCTCTATCAACACTGAATAATAAGCTGTTCTAGCTTTGCAATGGGCTTTTTCTATATACTAATAGCCTTTTTTTCCATGCACAATAAATATCTACAGACCTACAAGAGAACCACTTTCTTTCCATTTTACGCACTTTCTGTTTTAACATATGAATATGTGAGTTAAACCAAAGAGTTAAGCTCCTAAGGTTAGAGACCCTCTTTCTCAAAGGAGCAACTACATCTAAAGCTGAGTGCAACACATCTGCAGTGCTACCAACAAGGAAATCAGCATCTGCAGAGGTAGAACCGAGGTCACAGCCCTCAACTGCTTCACTATGTTCCACTGTAAGAAGATGAAGAGCAATGGCCTCCCTAAATTTAGTAATAGCTTTATCGGATAGACACCTGCTAAAGTAATTCCTCCTATTATGCGTAACGTTGACAATGTTAAATTCAAACTACGCTGGCTGTCCGGGCACACCTCCCGTGTCCACTAAAGGAGGCAGAGGAATAATCAAAAATTTTACACCCTGAGCAGTAAGAATGAGAAAAGGTGGAGAGGAGGAGGCCATGCTGAGAGGACAGGAGACGGAACATGTATCGGTGACCAGGTGTACTGTTTTATTATCAGAAAAAAAATCTCAAATTAGAGTTTTCCAGTTTTCCAATAATCAGAACCTGTAACGCTGTGCAAAAAGGTATAGAGCGCGAACAACAAACAGGAAGTGACGCAACAGATTACTGCAAAAACTCGACATCCAGTACTAATAGAACTGAAACCAGGACCTATTGAGCTGAAACCAGGGCAACTGGACATGAAACTAGGACAAGTAGAGCTGAAACCAGGACTACTGGAGCTGAAACAAGTACTAACAGAACTGAAACCAGGAGTACTGGAGCTGAAACCAGGACAAGTGTAACTAAAACCATGACTAGTAGAGCTAAAACCAGGACTAATAGAGCTGAAACCAGGACCTCTGGAAGTGACACCAGGACTTCTGGAGCTGAAACCGGGACTCGTAGATCTGAAACCAGTACTAATAGAACTCAAACCAGGACTACTGGAGCTGAAACCAGGATGAATGTAACTGAAACCAGGACTAGTAGATCTGAAACCTCGACTAGCGGAGCAGAAACCAGGACTAGTAGATCTGAAACCTCGACTAGCGGAGCAGAAACCAGGACTACTGGAGCTGAAACCAGTACTAATAGAACTGAAACCACGACTAGTAGAGTTGAAACCAGGACTAGTAGATCTGAAACCAGGACTAGTAGATCTCAAACTAGTACTAATAGAACTCAAACCATGATAAGTGTCACTGAAACCAGTACAAATAGTGATAAATCCAGGACTTGTACATCTGAAACCTGTTCGAATAGAACTGAAACTAGGACTACTGGAGCTGAAACCAGGACTAATAGATCTGAAACCTCGACTAGCGGAGCGGAAACCAGGACTACTGGAGCTGAGACCAGTACTAATAGAACTGAAACCACGACTAAGAGAGTTGAAACCAGGACTAGTTGATCTGAAACCAGGACTAGTAGATCTGAAACCAGGACTAGTAGATCTCAAACTAGTACTAATAGAACTGAAACCAGGACCTATTGAGCTGAAACCAGGGCAACTGGACATGAAACTAGGACAAGTAGAGCTGAAACCAGGACTACTGGAGCTGAAACAAATACTAACAGAACTGAAACCAGGAGTACTGGAGCTGAAACCAGGACAAGTGTAACTAAAACCATGACTAGTAGAGCTAAAACCAGGACTAATAGAGCTGAAACCAGGACCTCTGGAAGTGACACCAGGACTTCTGGAGCTGAAACCGGGACTCGTAGATCTGAAACCAGTACTAATAGAACTCAAACCAGGACTACTGGAGCTGAAACCAGGACAAGTGTAACTGAAACCAGGACTAGTAGATCTGAAACCTCGACTAGCGGAGCAGAAACCAGGACTACTGGAGCTGAAACCAGTACTAATAGAACTGAAACCACGACTAGTAGAGTTGAAACCAGGACTAGTAGATCTGAAACCAGGACTAGTAGATCTCAAACTAGTACTAATAGAACTCAAACCATGATAAGTGTCACTGAAACCAGTACAAATAGTGATAAATCCAGGACTTGTACATCTGAAACCTGTTCGAATAGAACTGAAACTAGGACTACTGGAGCTGAAACCAAGACTAATAGATCTGAAACCTCGACTAGCGGAGCGGAAACCAGGACTACTGGAGCTGAGACCAGTACTAATAGAACTGAAACCACGACTAAGAGAGTTGAAACCAGGACTAGTTGATCTGAAACCAGGACTAGTAGATCTGAAACCAGGACTAGTAGATCTCAAACTAGTACTAATAGAACTGAAACCAGGACCTATTGAGCTGAAACCAGGGCAACTGGACATGAAACTAGGACAAGTAGAGCTGAAACCAGGACTACTGGAGCTGAAACAAGTACTAACAGAACTGAAACCAGGAGTACTGGAGCTGAAACCAGGACAAGTGTAACTAAAACCATGACTAGTAGAGCTAAAACCAGGACTAATAGAGCTGAAACCAGGACCTCTGGAAGTGACACCAGGACTTCTGGAGCTGAAACCGGGACTCGTAGATCTGAAACCAGTACTAATAGAACTCAAACCAGGACTACTGGAGCTGAAACCAGGACGAGTGTAACTGAAACCAGGACTAGTAGATCTGAAACCTCGACTAGCGGAGCAGAAACCAGGACTAGTAGATCTGAAACCTCAACTAGCGGAGCGGAAACCAGGACTACTGGAGCTGAGACCAGTACTAATAGAACTGAAACCACGACTAAGAGAGTTGAAACCAGGACTAGTTGATCTGAAACCAGGACTAGTAGATCTGAAACCAGGACTAGTAGATCTCAAACTAGTACTAATAGAACTCAAACCATGATAAGTGTAACTGAAACCAGTACAAATAGTGATGAATCCAGGACTTGTACATCTGAAACCTGTTCGAATAGAACTGAAACTAGGACTACTGGAGCTGAAACCAGGACATGTGTAACTGAAACCAGGACTAATGTAACCGGTCGCTTTCTGCGTTGTGCTGGTTAATTATATGGCGTGACACAGCGTTACTATTGGAGAGAAGCCTCCGTTTATTTCTGGGAACAAACAAACAGAAAAACAACACACTGTGATCCTGCCCACTCCAGTTCCTCTCTAACAGGAGGTCATACAAAAGGGCGCTCCCGCCACACAGCGTGCTAAGCTAAAGCGTTACACATGTCTCATAACACACTGTACACTGGTATTTATCTATACATACCTGGGAACAAACAAACAGAAAAACAACATGCTGTGATCCTGCCCACTCCAGTTCCTATGCAAACAAAACAAACCAAAACTTAAGCTCAAACAGTAAATCCCCCAATTATCTCTCTTAAACCATCCATACCCCGTAATCATCACAGCACAAGTTATACATATAGGTTGTTGTGATTATACAAGTAAAAATGAACACCAAAAGGGAAAATAAACAATAGGATGGATTGGGATAACAAAATGATTTAAGGATGATAGAACCCACCTCTCTAACAGGAGGTCATACAAAAGGGGAGGGGAACAGTTGCCTCTGGAATATATAGGAGGGTCAAAAGAAGAAGAAGAAGGAGGGCGGGGCCATGACTTGGAGTGTAATGCAGCAGTGTGTTAGAGATCCCTCAGGTATGATAACACGTGAAAAGATTTGGTGCTATTATAAAATAAAATATAAGTTATCCCGGTTACACTAATATATCTGAAACCTCGACTAGCAGAGCGGAAACCAGGACTACTGGAGCTGAGACTAGTACTAATAGAACTGAAACCAGGACTAGTAGATCTCAAACCAAGACTAGCAGATCTCAAACTAGTACTAATAGAACTGAAACCAGGATAAGTGTAATTGAAATCAGTACTAATAGTGATGAATCCAGGACTTGTACATTTGAAACCTGTTCTAACAGAACTGAAACTAGGACTACTGGAGCTGAAACCAGGATGAGTGTAACTGAAACCAGGACTAGCGGAGCTGAAACCAGGACAAGTGTGACTAAAACCAGGATTAGTAGAGGTAAAAGCCAGGACTAATAAACTCAAACCAGGACTACTGGAGCTGAAACCAGGACAAGTGTAACTGAAACCAGTACTAATAGAACTGAAACCAGGACTAGCGGAGCTGAAACCAGGACTAATAGATCTGAAGCCAGTACTAATAGAACTGAAACCAGTACTAATAGAACTGAAACTAATTGTGCTGAATCCATGACTAGTACATCTCAAACCTGTTCTAATAGAACTGAAACCAGGACTAATAAAGCTGAAACCAGGACCTCTGGAACTGAAACCAGTACTACTAGAGCTGAAACCAGGACTAGTAGATCTGAAACCAGTTCTGATAAACTGAAACCAGGACTACTGGAGCTGAAACCAGGACTAGTAGATCTGAAACCAGTACTAATAGAACTGAAACCAGGACTAGTAGAATTGGAACCAGGACTAGTAGATCTGAAACCAGGACTAGTAAATCTGAAACCAGTAATAATAAAACTGAAACCAGGACTAGTAGAGTTGAAACCAGGACTAGTAGATCTGAAACCAGTATTAATAAAACTGAAACCAGGACTAGTAGAGTTGAAACCAGGACTAGTAGCGTTGAAACCAGGACTAGTAGATCTGAAACCAGTATTAATAAAACTGAAACCAGGACTAGTAGAGTTGAAACCAGGAATAGTAGATCTGAAACCAGTATTAATAGAACTGAAACCAGGACTAGTAGATCTGAAACCAGGAGTAGTAAATCTGAAACCAGTATTAATAAAACTGAAACCAGTACTAATAGAACTGAAACCAGGACTAGTAGAATTGGAACCAGGACTAGTAGATCTGAAACCAGGACTAGCGGAGCTGAAACCAGGACAAGTGTGACTAAAACCAGGATTAGTAGAGGTAAAAGCCAGGACTAATAAATTCAAACCAGGACTACTGGAGCTGAAACCAGGACAAGTGTAACTGAAACCAGTACTAATAGAACTGAAACCAGGACTAGCGGAGGTGAAACCAGGACTAATAGATCTGACGCCAGTACTAATAGAACTGAAACCAGTACTAATAGAACTGAAACTAATTGTGCTGAATCCATGACTAGTACATCTCAAACCTGTTCTAATAGAACTGAAACCAGGACTAATAAAGCTGAAACCAGGACCTCTGGAACTGAAACCAGTACTACTAGAGCTGAAACCAGGACTAGTAGATCTGAAACCAGTTCTAATAAAATGAAACCAGGACTACTGGAGCTGAAACCAGGACTAGTAGATCTCAAACCAAGACTAGCAGATCTCAAACTAGTACTAATAGAACTGAAACCAGGATAAGTGTAATTGAAATCAGTACTAATAGTGATGAATCCAGGACTTGTACATTTGAAACCTGTTCTAACAGAACTGAAACTAGGACTACTGGAGCTGAAACCAGGATGAGTGTAACTGAAACCAGGACTAGCGGAGCTGAAACCAGGACAAGTGTGACTAAAACCAGGATTAGTAGAGGTAAAAGCCAGGACTAATAAACTCAAACCAGGACTACTGGAGCTGAAACCAGGACAAGTGTAACTGAAACCAGTACTAATAGAACTGAAACCAGGACTAGCGGAGCTGAAACCAGGACTAATAGATCTGAAGCCAGTACTAATAGAACTGAAACCAGTACTAATAGAACTGAAACTAATTGTGCTGAATCCATGACTAGTACATCTCAAACCTGTTCTAATAGAACTGAAACCAGGACTAATAAAGCTGAAACCAGGACCTCTGGAACTGAAACCAGTACTACTAGAGCTGAAACCAGGACTAGTAGATCTGAAACCAGTTCTGATAAACTGAAACCAGGACTACTGGAGCTGAAACCAGGACTAGTAGATCTGAAACCAGTACTAATAGAACTGAAACCAGGACTAGTAGAATTGGAACCAGGACTAGTAGATCTGAAACCAGGACTAGTAAATCTGAAACCAGTAATAATAAAACTGAAACCAGGACTAGTAGAGTTGAAACCAGGACTAGTAGATCTGAAACCAGTATTAATAAAACTGAAACCAGGACTAGTAGAGTTGAAACCAGGACTAGTAGCGTTGAAACCAGGACTAGTAGATCTGAAACCAGTATTAATAAAACTGAAACCAGGACTAGTAGAGTTGAAACCAGGAATAGTAGATCTGAAACCAGTATTAATAGAACTGAAACCAGGACTAGTAGATCTGAAACCAGGAGTAGTAAATCTGAAACCAGTATTAATAAAACTGAAACCAGTACTAATAGAACTGAAACCAGGACTAGTAGAATTGGAACCAGGACTAGTAGATCTGAAACCAGGACTAGCGGAGCTGAAACCAGGACAAGTGTGACTAAAACCAGGATTAGTAGAGGTAAAAGCCAGGACTAATAAATTCAAACCAGGACTACTGGAGCTGAAACCAGGACAAGTGTAACTGAAACCAGTACTAATAGAACTGAAACCAGGACTAGCGGAGGTGAAACCAGGACTAATAGATCTGACGCCAGTACTAATAGAACTGAAACCAGTACTAATAGAACTGAAACTAATTGTGCTGAATCCATGACTAGTACATCTCAAACCTGTTCTAATAGAACTGAAACCAGGACTAATAAAGCTGAAACCAGGACCTCTGGAACTGAAACCAGTACTACTAGAGCTGAAACCAGGACTAGTAGATCTGAAACCAGTTCTAATAAAATGAAACCAGGACTACTGGAGCTGAAACCAGGACTAGTAGATCTGAAACCAGTACTAATAGAACTGAAACCAGGACTAGTAGAATTGGAACCAGGACTAGTAGATCTGAAACCAGGACTAGTAAATCTGAAACCAGTATTAATAAAACTGAAACCAGGACTAGTAGAGTTGAAACCAGGAATAGTAGATCTGAAACCAGTACTAATAGAACTGAAACCAGGACTAGTAGATCTGAAACCAGGACTAGTAAATCTGAAACCAGTATTAATAAAACTGAAACCAGTACTAATAGAACTGAAACCAGGACTAGTAGAATTGGAACCAGGACTAGTAGATCTGAAACCAGGACTAGTAGATCTGAAACCAGGACTAGTAAATCTGAAACCAGTACTAATAGAACTGAAACCAGGACTAGTAGATCTGAAACCAGGACTAGTAGATCTGAAACCAGGACTAGTAAATCTGAAACCAGTACTAATAGAACTGAAACCAGGACTAGTAGATCTGAAACCAGGACTAGTAAATCTGAAACCAGTATTAATAAAACTGAAACCAGTACTAATAGAACTGAAACCAGGACTAGTAGAATTGGAACCAGGACTAGTAGATCTGAAACCAGGACTAGTAGATCTGAAACCAGGACTAGTAAATCTGAAACCAGTATTAATAAAACTGAAACCAGGGCTATTAGAGCTGAAACCAGGACAAACAGACGCTCTGATTTATGAGCAGCTAGGTGAACGATAACCTTACTGATAATGATGTGTATGTTTTGCTCTCGTTTCTTGTGTCTTCTTGGTTGTTGTGTTTAAATGTTGCTCAGCCATCATTTCCTGTGTTGCTGTGGTGTTGGTCATATTCTAGCTGCGTTTATTGTTTTTTCTGTGTTCTAGTTGTATTCTACATAGGATGAACCCGATGGACCAAAGAAACTGACCTGTGATTTTACACTCTGTTTTGTCTGAAACAAGACAGGACTAGAATTTTGAGGTTTTTTTTTCAATCTCATTTATGGCCACATTTCCTTCTTTTTTTTGTCCTTTGTGGGGCAGCACAGTGGAGCTTATTTGTTGAGTCACGGATGAAGGCAAAGGTGTTTACTGCTGTTTCAGATGACCACACACGAAGGTTACTGTGATGTGATAATCGTTGAAGAGGGAATCAAGACAAACACTTGAAGGGACACTTTTCTCAGAGGTATTTCTTTTTAAGAGTTGATGGAGAAGCTTGTTTGAAGAGAGAAGGCCTCTGGGAAGAGGTTCAGGCACAGCTAGCTCTTTTCTGCATGATCATCGATCGCTGCTTTCGATTTATGTAGTTCAAATTAGTGTCCAACAACTTATGACAAAAGAGCTGGTGTGAGGGGGCTCAGTTGGTTTTCATTTCAACCCTTGAATAGAAGAAAACCTGGACTCATTGGCCTTGAAGAATTTTCTGTGGAGGACATGTAAAACACGTTTTCAGCGACTCTCAGACACATTTATCTTCCAGATAAGACGTTCAGGTCTATTAGAGACCAGATTAATACAAGTGTGGGAATTGAAAACAAGACAAGGATAAAATGGTGGGTAATTCCACCTCCTCAAACCTGCTGGAAAGATGTGTGTCTGGAGTTTCCTGAGAAGTTTGTAGCTTCTCTTGAAATCCTTTGTTTTTTGTGTATAAAAAAAATTATTTGGTTGAAGTGGTTTTAAGTATTAGGCAAATATATAACCTGACCATGTTCTTTAGTTTATAACAAAATTAAGTGTTTTTTTTATTTATTATTAGTTGCTCATAGATCTGTGTTTAGCAGCAGTAACCCTCAATGGTGGTTTCCACTATTCCACTCAATGACTCACAAGTCCAGACCACCATCCCTCCACCTCTGTGCTTGACAGTGGGTCTGGGGTGTTTCTACTGGTTTCCTCCTATCGTAGTTCTGGACATTAAGACCAAACATCTCCACTTTGTTGTTATGTGTCCAGAGGACATTGTCCCATAAGTCTGCTGGTTTGTTCAGAGTTTTGTGAATTTCAGTTGTGCTTCAGTGTTCTTTTAGACAGAAGAAGTTTTCTCCTTTCAGCCAGCATTCATGTGTGGGTCCATGTGGGTTACAAGTGGGCTGCAAATATGGGTCCCAGCTGAGTTGGTCTGCAGGTTCCACGGTGGTTCTGCCAGCGTTTTTCAACATTTCAAGCCTAAATCCACTCTGAATCCAAAAAAACAGCTTTTAACTCAGATAAAGCCCACATGGACCTGCTGGCTGAGTGGGAACCCTTTCAGACAAACTGGACTGGTTCTGTCTCCTAATTCTGAATTCATGGGCTTTTAATATCTAACAAAAGAAAGTGGTACTCCTGTAGGTCTGTAGATATTTATCATGCAAGTAAAGATATTCTATTAGTATGTAAAAAAGCCCTTTGCAAAGCTAGAACAGTTTATGATTCAGTGTTGATAGAGGATAATGAAAATAACCCACATTTTCTGTTCAGCACTGTAGCCAGGCTGACAAAGAGCCACAACTCTGTTGAGCCGTGCATCCCTGCAGCTCTCAGTAGTGAAGACTTTATGAGCTTCTTTAGCAATAAAATTGTCAGAATTAGAGAGGAAATCGGCCAGACCCACCCGGCAGTGGCTGTGGGCATTTCTTCAGCTTCGGTGACTCCCTTAGGCTCTGAGCTGACTCTAGACTGTTTTGTTCCTGTAGACCTCCCTGAGCTGAATCTAGACTGTTTGGTTCCTGTAGACCTCCCTGAGCTGACTCTAGACTGTTTGGTTCCTGTAGACCTCCCTGAGCTGACTCTAGACTGTTTGGTTCCTGTAGACCTCCCTGACCTGACTCTAGACTGTTTTGTTCCTGTAAATCTCACTGAGCTGACTCTAAACTGGTTCCTGTAGACCTCCTGAGCTGACTCTAGACTGTTTGGTTCCTGTAGACCTCCCTGACCTGACTCTACACTCGACAATACTGAACCAGATTAACTTGTCCCTAGTCTTAGCATATGTGACACAGGTTTTTAAAGTTGCAGTAATCCATCCAACCTTCCATTTATCTCTAAAATTCTGGTCGTTGCAGCAGCTGTGTGACCGTTTGTATAGAAATTATCTATTTGAAGTTCTTCAGTCAGGGTTCAGATGCATCATAGCACAGAAGCAGCACTGGTTCCAGTCTCAAATGACCTTCTTATGGTCTCAGTTTTGTTCCTGTAGACCTTCCTGAGCTACAACTCAAAAATGTTTTCTTTCTCACTGGTACAACAATACTGGAACAGATTAATTTATCACTAATCTTTGAATATGTGCCACAGGTTTTAAAAGTTGCAGTAATTACACTGTAACTTCCCTCTCATGACTCAGACATCTTAACAAATTCCTAATTTCTAGTTTGTTCTTGTTCATGATTCTGCTGGACCTCAGATAATGGATTAGTGTCCATACTGGTTCTGCTGGACCTCAGATAATGGATTAGTGTCCATACTGGTTCTGTTGGACCTCAGATAATGGATTAGTGTCCATACTGGTTCTGCTGGACCTCAGATAATGGGTTAGTGTCCATACTGGTTCTGCTGGACCTCAGCGCTGCTTTTGATACCATAGATCACAGCATTTTACTGCAGAGACTAGAGTATGTTGTTGGGATTAAAGGGACAGCTCTAGATTGGTTTAAATAAAATCTGTCTGATAGATTCCAGTTTGTTCATGTTCATGAGGTTTCTTCAGTACAGACAAGGGTCTGCTATGGTGTCTTGCAGGGTTCAGTTCTAGGGCCAATCTTGTTCAGCTTATACATGCAGCCCTTGGGAAGTATTATCTGGAACCACGGCATTAATGTTCATTGTTATGCAGATGATACGCAACTGTAATTGTCTATAAAGCCAGATGAAACAGGACCACTAGACAACCTTCAGGTGTGTATAGAGTTACTTGGGTATAAAGTCCTAAACGTCCAAACTCCTGGTTTTTCACCTGGTCTTCAACATAGCTTCATCCTGGATCTGCTGCTGTAGACCTGCCACAGGGGGACACCAACATGATCCTCAGACCTGCAGTCCCACCTCTGACCACCTCAGTGTCTGCTGTTTACACCTGTTTAGATAGTGGTCTCTGTAGTCCACCAACTAACCAGGTACCAGTCTGATGGACAGAAAACTCTCAGTTCTCCAGGTAACAGATAATTATACTGATGGATCTGGTCTTTGGCACCTTTGACGGTGTGTCTGTGTCTCTTCTCTCTTCTTCCTGCTCTACCCGGCTTGACTTCAGCAGGAGGGTCCCCGTTTATTATCCAGGTCCTGGTCCAGGTTTCTTCCCCCTTATGATCCAGGTCCTGCTCAAGGTTTCTTCCCTCTTAAAGGGGAGTTTTTTTGCCACTGTTTTGGTTAATGTCTCTCTCCTACTACGAGTTTCTACCAGGTATTTCATACACACACCCACACATATATATATATATATATATATATATATATATATATATATATATATATATATATATATATATATATATATACAGTAAAATGTTGTGATCTATAGTATCCAAAGCAGCGCTGAGGTCCAGCAGAACCAGTATGGACGCTAATCCACTATCTGAGGTCCAGCAGAACCAGTATGGACACTAATCCACTATCTGAGGTCCAGCAGAACCAGTATGGACACTAATCCATTATCTGAGGTCCAGCAGAACCAGTATGGACACTAATCCACTATCTGAGGTCCAGCAGAACCAGTATGGACACTAATCCATTATCTGAGGTCCAGCAGAACCAGTATGGACACTAACCCATTATCTGAGGCCATAAGAAGGTCATTAGAGACTGGAACCAGTGCTGTTTCTGTGCTGTGATGCATCTGAACCCTGACTGAATAACTTCAAATAGATCATTTCTATACAAATGGTCACACAGCTGCTGCAATGACTTTTTCCAGAATTTTAGAGATAAATGGAAAGTTGGATGGATATGTATCAACATATTACTCGTATTTTCATTTGGTTAATAAAGTATTAAATATTGAATTCAGTTCACTTCTGTCAGAAACAGGACAAAAGTACATGTCAGTTTGACCTGGTCATGCTGATAAAGAAAGAAAAAGTTAAATTGAGAAACTTTTGAATAGTAGATATGGTTAAAATCTCCAGGGATCACTGGAGTGTAGTGTTTGTTGCCTGGCAACAACTGTGGTGATGACATCACGTGTAACATCAGGATATGTGATGTCGTGATGGCATCACATGTAACATCAGGACATCAGGTAGGTCCGGTGGCCCAGAGCACATGGTCACCAAAACGACTGCAGTCCTAGTGGAGCACTGCTAGTCTTTGATTCAGACGTTTCTCTTGAGATGAGGGTGTTTGGTCAGATTCACCAGATGGAAATGAGTCTGGCGGTGCCATGTTGGCAGTTCCTGAATGAATTACTGAAAAACACCATGCACAGAAATGAAAATGATGCTTAGAAACTGCTCAGTTCTTTCTGGTCACTGATGCAAACAAAACCAAAACTGTTCTGCTTGAAATGAATTAATACGTTTAGTGACATTTAGATCAAGTAAAAGCAATTTTATAGTGTAGTTCCTGAAAAACTTCAATGACACAGGTATGACTATGTGTATCAGAAATCTGTCTAAATATTCATCTTAAAAACCTGTAAAAAACTTGTTGTTCCCAAACAGGAACATCAGTTCAGTAATTGGTGAGATGTTCTAGAAGGATTTCTAGAGAGTTTATTTTTGATGATATTTCTGCTGTCTGACATCTTTGTTCCTCTGGCCTGCTGACACGTTTGCTTCATTTAACACTTCAAAGAGTGACTCAGTGGTGTTCTGAAATCTAAACATTGCAGTAGAGCGAGCAGACAGTGTTTGTTCTGAAATGAAACCCAAACAAACAGTATCTGTTAACAGAAGCAAACAATCTGGCCCAGTTAGATGTGAATGCAGAGGTCCTCTCCTCCACTTCAAAGATGCACTCTTATTACTTACATCTGAACCAAACAAGACCCTGCCAACTCTTTGCTTCACACAGCTCATTTTTGAGCCACTCTGAGTCAATCACTTCTCCTTCTTCAAAAAGGAAACAATTGCATCTCTGTCTGCTTCAGTCTATTCAACATCCGCTCGCTCATGAGAAAGGGGCTTTTCATCCACGATCTCCTCTTGGGCTGTAAGTTTGACTTTTTCTGTCTTACCAAAAGATGGAAACAACCACAGGACAACTAAATGTAGCTACTCCTCTGGGGTTTGTTTACACCTGCCTGTGTCTACTCCGACTTCACCACCTTTCAGTCTATTGTGTTTTCACTTCCCGGACCAACAACCCCCACCATTATTGCAAAAATTTACCGGCCTTCTAAACTGACCAATCAATTCATTGCAACTTGTACATGTACTCTCCCACACACTCAAAAGGACACATCCTGGATATTTTATAATTTGGTATTCTTGACCCACTCCTTTCAACCTCTGTACTCATGTGCTTCCTATAACTGATCACTTTCTCCTTTCTATCTGTGTAAATTTCTCTCACTCTATCTACAAGCAACTACATGACATTTCTTTCTGTAACATAAAAAACATTAATATTAATACGCGCTCCTCCAGTATTGACTCCATCCTGTACTCAGACCTTCCATCTACCCTTGAAGACCTGGTTTTTCACTATAACACTGCACTCAATAGCATCTTCGATTCTGTTGCTTTTCTGAAAAACAAGTCTGTCTCCTTTTATCATCTCTCCCCCTGGCTTAGATAAGATTTTTGCATTATGGTATCCAAAGGTCGATTGCTCTATCGATTTTACAGGAAAACTGGTCTCACTATGCACCGACATGCACAATATCACCTTCTTCTCTACAAAGACTCCATCAGCCAAGTAAAATCCAACAATTACTCTGAAGTGACATGTTCAAATGAAGGCAATTCTAAATCTCCCTGACATCCCTCGATCCCCACTCTCTCCGCTACCCCACCTCCATTCAGCTGCAACTGCAACCTACCATTCCTCTCAAAGATCCCGCAGAAAGCAATTGCCAGTCAGCTCGACTATCACTTGACCAAAAATGATTTATGTGAACATTTCCAGTTTGGTTTCCGTCTTCTTCACTGCACTGAAACTGTTTTAATAAAAATTACTAATGATCCCCTGATGGCAGCAGGCTCCAGCCTGCTCTCCACCTTCATCCTCCTTGACCTGGGTGTGGCCTCCGACACCATCTCGCACACCATCCTTCTCAATAAAATGATTTCTATTGGCATAACTCAGACCCCTCTGGCTTAGTTTATTTCTTACCTTTCAGGTCGCACTTAGTTTATGCAAGTCCATTCCCACAAATCCCAGCCATCTCCTGTCACTTCTGGCGTGCCCCCGGGCTCAGTCCTGGGCCCTGTTCCCTTTGTTATTTAGCTTCTTCCCCTTGGCAATATTTTCAGTCATCATAACATTTTTTGTAATGTTACACGGATGTCACCCAGCTCTGTTTCTCCAGTAAACCCAACTCCAACATCCCACCTTCTCCCCTCACCACTTGTTTTAATGAAATATGTTTCTGGCTTTCATCCAACTTCCACAAACTAAACAGTAACAAGACCAAACTTTTTTTTAATTGGTTCCAAATCCAACATTATTAAAAATAGATAGCGTTACCATCTAAACTCAAAAAGAAACTATTTATTGTCAATAATCCCAATGCAGCCTTTTTGCACCTTGTTTAAATCTTTACATTCAATTTTTACCACATTCTATTGGAAGATTAAAAAACCAAGGATTAAACTAACTACTTAAAAACACCAACCTAAATCTCAGAGATGCTTAGAAGCTACAAACTTCTACCATCACTCTCTTGCTAACCAACTTCAATATATATACAAATGGACTCACCACATCAGTCAGACATCACCTGGTTGGACGTCGAAGAGGAACTATAGAGGCTGGGACTGTGACATCAGAATTCCCAGCGTGCAACACTCTAGACTGTAAACAACTCAATTTTGGCAGCAAAGCTGAAGTGGGTGAGAGGAATGTGGCTGAGGGGCAGCTTTGGGGTGTTCTTCTCCACCAGGGTGGTTGGCAGGGGTTTGTTGCCTGGCGGTCTTCCTTGAGTGCTGACCTGCAGCTGGGGCTGGGGATTTGGCCTGGTTAGCTGTGTTGGGTGTGGGTGGTGGGCGGTGATCATCTTGCCATTCCCGGTGTTGGCTGTGTTACCCCTGTTCTTTCTTCTTCACTCCCTCTCTCCCACTCCACTGTCCTTTTCTCCCTTATAGGGCTGACCAGCGACGAGTGCGCAATCTTCGTCCACGGAGTCTAATCTCAAATCGCCAGTAGAGGGAGGCCTCAGTGTGCACTTTGCTGACACTGTCAATAATTATCTTTAACTGTTTGGAAGATAAAAAAAACATGTCTAGAACTTTGTGTTTTGAAAACGTTTGTTGCCTGTTTTCTAAGTCATGTGCATATTTAAAGGTAAAAAATATGTCATAAAGAATGAGGATGTGAAAACGCTTCAGGCACCTGCCAAGTCAGCTATAAAGACCTACAAATTACCTTTTCATCAAAGATCCATTTAGGTAAACCCTCTGAAGAATTAATGTTTCTGTTCTTAAGGAAAGGGAGCTTTTGAGTGAGAAGGCTGCAGGTCTGAAGGAGTCCAGAATCATGAGACCCTTTCAGACTGAGTCAGATATTTAACAGGATGGAGCTTCTCTGCCCTTTTGCCGATTTAGCATCTCAGAAACCTTTTAAAAAGCCCATTTGAAACTTTTTCTGCATGAACATCACACCAGCACCCAGAGACCCGTGCTTGGGGACTTTTGATGGACGTTGCTCTGATATGAGACTCCAGGTTTGAGCGTGATTGGCGCCTTAGCGGAACTGGGGGAGAACATTTTAATATGTGATAAATGTGCTGAGCAGACAATCTTGCGTCACTGTGACAACACTGCACTGCAATCATTACAACACCAATGAAAGGAATGGCGGGCTGCTGGGAACAGAGACCGACCTTTGTAGATTTGTCTCCGTGTCCCATCGTAATGATTTTCCCCTGCTGATGGAGGGTAACCTTGGGTCTCGTGAGGCTTCGACATGCAGAGAGGAGGACATGCCTCAGGTAAAATGATCCAGTTTCTGCTGGTATCACCACTTATCACCTCTGAGGTGAAGTCATCCAGCTGTGAGCAGATGCTGACGCTAATGTTGAGCCTTCGGTTGTTGCCAAGAGATAGCCGACCATTCGTGTTTGTGTGGAAGCAGGAAATACAAAGAACAATAGGAGGTTAGAACGTAATTATTGCTGACCTGTCCTGTCACTCATCAGTCACATGTCACTTTAAACGGTGAAGTCATGTTAAGAATCAGAACTGAACAAAAAACTGAACAAGAAGACCTGGACAATCATGTGTCCTCTTCTGAACCCTCTTTTTTCTTCTGTCTGATCAGCACCATGTTGTAAATGGGTGGAGCAAGACAGACAAACAGACGGACGGACGGACGGACGGACGGACGGACGGACGGACGGACGGACGGACGGACGGACGGACGGACGGACGGACGGACGGACAGACAGACAGACAGACAGACAGACAGACAGACAGACAGACAGACAGACAGACAGACAGACAGACAGATAGATAGATAGATAGATAGATAGATAGATAGATAGATAGATAGATAGATAGATAGATAGATAGATAGATAGATAGACAGATAGACAGATAGATAGATAGATAGATAGATAGATAGATAGATAGATAGATAGATAGATAGATAGATAGATAGATAGATAGATAGATAGATAGATAGATAGATAGATAGATAGATAGATAGATAGATAGATAGATAGATAGACAGACGGTGGAGTAACTGCAACCAATCTTAGTTCCACATGAGACTCGATGCAGTAGTTAGATGGTTGATGTTTGGTCAGAATAAGTCACTCAAAGCAAACTAAAATGTTTCAGGTGGCTTAATTTGTCCTGTTTGTTCCACACATTTACAATTGTCGTGGTGCCATATGTAGATGGAGGCTCCCCAAGCACTCTTCAGAAACCTGTGGATGACATTGGGGGTGTGTCCAGTTTCTCTGATTCAGGCTATGATTGGTCTCCAGTAATCAATCTGCTGAACAAACCATTAAAGGCATTAAAGGTAAGCGAGCCGGTATCCGAACGAGACTGGCGGAGAACCCGAACAAACCGGCGGTCCCCTCCATCGTGTTGACCAACGTTCAACAAACTGGACCACATCCGATTACTCTGCTCCGCTGAGAGGACCGTGAGAGAGAGCTGTGTTTTTGTGTTCACGGAAACATGGCTCAACAACAGCATACCGGACCACGCCATCCAGCTCGACCAGCTGACCTGCTACTCGGCGGACCGAGCACACACCGAGGCAGGTAAGGGCCGCGGCGGCGGCCTTTGTGTTTTCCTCCATGATGCTTGGTGTAGAGATGCTGTGGTGGTCTGCAAACACTGCTCACCCCTGGGGGAGTTTATGATAATTAAAATGTCGTGTCTCTATCTACCACACAAATATTCGGTCCTACAACTCACTGCTGTTTACACCCCCAGCCCCTCCACGGAGACAACATTTTGGACCAACTTTACACCACCAGCAAGGCAGCCTACGAGAACTTACGGATGTCTTCACAGACATCTTTACCATGTCCTTGGAGGGAGTGGTGGCCTAGTTGTTACTGTGGTGGGCTTGGGCGTGGAGGACCCAGGTTCAAGCCCAGGGTAACTGCTCACTAGTGAAACTAGTTGATGGGTTAAAAGCAGAACGGCTAGGTTCCACTGCCCTACACACAGCCCTCACACATATGGACACGCTCATGTGAGAATGCTCTTCATCGACTTCAGTTCAGCATTCAACACCATCATCCCCCAGCAGCTCATTCACAAACTTCACCAGCTGGGGATCAGCACCTCAATGTGCAACTGATCCTAAACATCCAAACTCCTGGTTTTCTCCAAGACCTGATGGTTCCTCATGTTCCCAACAGAGTTCTCCGTTCTCAGAGTGCAAGTTTACTAGTAGTAAACAATTGGATCCTAGAAGATCTAATTGTAGATCTGGAGGACGGGTCTTCTTCTATCAGGAAGCATCACTATTGAACAAACTTCCAGTTTGGGTGAAGGAGGCTGACACCACCTCCACCTTTAAAACCAAATTTCAACCGTTTGTGTTTAGTAAAACATCTAGTTGGTGTAAACTTTAGTGTGTCAGGACCAGTAGTCACAGCTGCAGCTGCAGGACCAGACTAGAGCAGCTGGTCTTCAACACAGCTTCATCTGGATCTGCTGCTGTAGACCTGCTGCAGGGGGACCCCAACATGATCCACTGAGTGGTGCCCTTCACCTCCTCTGTTTCTCATCTACACCTCAATCCTCAGTTACTAAAAGTATCCCATAAACGTAATTGTGGTTCATTGTTCTTGTAGTTTATTGTGCTTGTCTGGTCCTTCTTTTCCTCTTCTGTACATGTCCTGCAGACCAGAATCTCAGGAGCTGCTTGCTGACCTGAAGTTCCACCTCTGACCATCCCAGTGTCTGTCTTCACCTGTCTGTATGGATGTCTGTTGGATACTTGCTGACATCCCGACCTGCAGTCCTCATCCCCTTGTATCACCGTCTATCCATATATCACCCATATTCACAGAAGTCTAATTGGACTACTGATGATAGTTACTATTGTATCCTGTCTTGTACCTTTGACGGTGTCTCTATGTCTCTATTCTTTCTTACTTCTTGCTCTACCCGGCTGGCCTTCGGCAGGAGGGTCCCCCCTCATGATCCAGGTCCTGCTCAAGGTTTCTTCCCTCTTAAAGGGGAGTTTTTCCTGCCGCTGTTTGGCTTAAGGTTTTTCTTCCACTAGGGAAGTTTTTACCTGCCGCTGTTAATGTAATAATTGCTCGGGGGTCATGTTCTGGGTCTCTGGAAAGATCCTAGAGACAACTTGTGTTGAAATAGACGCTATATAAATAAAATTGAATTGAATTGAATTAATCCTGGTTTCAGCAGTACTAATCCTGAATTCATCTCTACTAGTCCTTGTTTCACTAGTAGTCTTGGTTTAATCTGTTCTAATCCTGGTTTCAGCTCTACCAATCCTGGATTTATCTCAACTAGACCTGGTTTCAGATATATTAGTCCTGGTTTTAGGTCTACTAGTCTTGGATTCAGATCCATTAGCCCTGGTATCAGGTCTACTTGTCCAGGATTCATTTTTACTAATCCTGGATTCATCTCTACTAGTCCTTGTTTCAGCTTTACTAGTCCTGGTTTCATCTGTACTAGTCCTGGTTTCAGATCTACTAGTCCTTGTTTCAGGTCTACTAGTCTTGGTTTAATCTGTACTAATCCTGGTTTCAGCAGTAGTAATCCTGGATTCGTCTCTACTAGTTGTCGTTTCAGATCTACTAGTCCTGGTTTCAGGTTTTCTAGCCCTGGTGTCAGGTCAGCTAGTCCTGGTTTCAGGTCTGCTGACACTGGTTTCTGATGTAATTTGTATTCTTACACTTGATTTTTTTAGATGTTTCAGATGTTAACTAACTCCAACTATCTATCTGGAACCAAACTACTGTTCCAGTTCCGGTTAAATTGAGAACGAATACAACTAAGATGTTTACAACTAGTTAACTTTTAATTACTGGCTATCCAGCAGTTAGCTAGACCTGAGATGCTACCTTTCATTGACAAGCAGGTTTAAAACTGGTCACTAACCAGTTAACGTTAATTAATGTGGGCAGACCCTTGTAAGCCTGTAATCATGTTTTGTGGATGCAACTTAACTTTCTTCATATAAATAAAAAAAATGTCCAATTGCACTGATTCAAGAAGTGTTTTAGCTTTAAACCAGTAACAGGTTAGTTCAGGTCATGTAGCTGTTGGTTTCAAAATTGTGTTTTGTTTAACTAAAAACGTTCTTTCCAGGAGGTCAGCACTGTTGCCTCCTGTTCTCCCTGTGCTTGCGTGGGTTCCCTCCGGGTACTCCGGCTTCCTCCCACAGTCCAAAAACATGCAGGGTAGGTTAATTGAATATTCTAAATTGCCCGTAGGTGTGAATGTGAGTGTGCATGATTATTTGTCTCTGTATGTTCCCTGCGACAGACTGGCGACCTGTCCAGGTGGACCCCTGCCTTCCGCCTACTATGCGTCGGGATAGGCTCCGACAGACCCCGTGACCCGGAGACGGATTAAGCGGGAATAGCTAATGGATGGATGGTTCTTTCCAGGATTAAAGGTGAGCTGTTTCTGCTTAATTTGGTGCTAAATGTGTTTATTGTATTATGCTGTTTGTGATGTAGAGTGGTTTAAAAGCACTCGTTAGCAGCATATCAGTGCATATGTTCCAGTTTGGTCAAACCAGGTGTGATGTGAGCGTCTCTGTGCTTTCTCACAAGGCCGCTCACATCGCCTCATACACACCGTTTATAGTGCTGATATTCTTGTGATCGTTATCATAACCTGCACCTGCAACATACTCAAACCAATCATCCAGCAGTTAAAAGCCACCCTGAAGCCGCTGAGAGCCCACTTAGCTTCCAATCCCTGTCCTGCAGATGAACGCTCGCTGCCACACCTGCTCTTGAATTAATGGGCCCTGCAGAAATATGTGAAATGGCTCATGACTTTAAATGTAGGACATGCAGACAGCTGCTTTGTCGAGGCCACACCAACGATGTCAATATTGATCCCTCACGCACACTCAAGTACATTTACAGGTCTTTAATGAGAGAGGCCATTTAAATTAAAAAAAAACCTGTGAGGAGAAGCTTGTGGGCCAAATGAGCTCAGATGGAAGTTACAAGTGTGCCGAGTCCATGTGACAGATGAGGTTTAGATTTAGTAGCTGCTGCTGCGGAAGCATCTACGTCCTTCAGTGAGAAAATCATGATCTGAGGAGGAGGAGGAGCAGATGAGGGTTATAAAACCTCCAGGCTTCCAACCAGGTCTGTAAAATACGATGCAGACACGCATGTTTTACGGCGCCACCCCCACAGCCGCCGCTCCATTTTTAATCAGCCGGCAGAAAATCTTTGAGGTCCTAAGCAGCAATTACAGTAAAGTCAATCAATAATGATGGGTTTTAGAGCAGAGCGAATGACTTTTACTGGATTTTAAAAGGAGGCATAAATAATGGAAAGCCTTGGGTGTATAATTACATCTGATTTCCAGCTGCTGTTTAACCAAATTATGTGCATTCATGTACAACCCTAATTCCGAGATAGTTGAGATGTATAAAATAAAATAAATAAATAACAGAATTCAATGGTTTGTAAATGTAACAAACCCACAATTTTTTTCCCAATATAACACAAACAACATATTACCGTAAGTATTGGAAAAGAGACATTTAATAATTTCATGAAAATATGAGCTCATTTTGACTTTGATGGCAGCAGCAATGATATCCACGCTGTGCTGAGCCACCTTGAACACCAGAGAACTTGTGTACAAACATTCTTTATTGACGTCTGCTCAGCATTTAACACCACCATCCCAGACGCACTCAACAACAAACTGTCTGACCTGGGTGTTCCCAAATCTGGGAAAAAAAGGAGACCAGCTGCTGAAGTATTAGGAGAGGAATGTTGACCTGTTCTGGTCAACAGGCTGAAAAGTGTGATCCCCCATACTCTCCAGTCCCCCTTTATAAAAAAAGGACCCCCACCCCGGTTTGCCACTCCAGTAGCCCTGTCCCGTGGCGTGTCAACCAAGACAGCCCAGCAACATCCAGATTTGAGGTGCTCCCCAGGGCCTTGGCACTGAGGGCTTACAAACTACCTCACGATACGTTTTGGTCTGCCCAGTCTGTCCAACTTCCTCGTCCTCCATATCCAACTAATCACCAGGTGGTGATCAGTTGACAGTTCAGCCCCTTGATGGTGGTGTGGTGACTGGTCGCTGGGTGGGAGTGCCCATGATATGCCACCACCTGGTGACGACTGTCCCTCCCCTTGTGCTGCCATTGTTGTGCTTCACAAAGGTGGTGGACTGGGGATGGTGGCCATCCCAGTCCATCTGGGTTTTGGTCGCATTGCCCCAATTCCTCTGTCTCTCCCTCTATGCCACCTTTCCCTCTTGCTGCCTGTCTGGCAGTGGATCGCCGACGGTAGTTTGGTGTCGCTGCTCTGGTTGCCAGGGCCAGTGGGGTGGGGCGTTGTTGGGACATCTCTGGGGCTTTTGCTTGGATGAGGGTGAGATGGGTTAGGGTCTGAGGGTCGGGGGGTCTCTTGCGACCTTTGTCTACTGGGCCCTGCTGGTTCTCTGGTTGGTAATGGTTAAAAGTTAGAGATGGTGTCAGCCTCCTTAACCCAAACTGGAAGTTGGTTCCATAGTGATGGTTCCTAATAGCAGAAGACCCGTCCTCCAAATCTACATCTGGATCTTCTAGGAACTACGAGTAAACCTGCACTCTGAAAACGGAGAACTCTATTAGGAACATAAAGAACTATCAGGTCTTGCAAATATTGTGGCGCTAGGCCATTTTGAACTTTATACAAGTAATACAATTTTGAATTGGATTCTGAGTTTTACAGGTAACCAATTGAGAGAAGCAAACACAGGAGAGACGTGGTCTCCTGTTGATTCCTGTCAGCATTTGTGATTTTGCGTTTTGGATCAGCTGGAGGCTGTTCAGAGAATTACTTGGACAGCCTGCTAATAATACATTACATTAATCTACTATCTAAAAAATACAAATGGTTCTGTTTCATCTTCATAGACAATTACAGCTGTGTGTCATCAGCATAACAATAAAAATCAATGCCTTTGTTCCGGATAATACTTCCCAAGGGGCTGTATGTATAAACTGAACAAGATTGGTCCTAGCACTGAACCCTGTGGGACACCATAGCAGACCCTTGTCTGTACCTTGACATGGGTCAGTGCATCAATGCTGATGATCAGTTCATCAATGATGATGATCAGCTTTTCAGTGCTGATCAGTTCATCA
Source organism: Xenentodon cancila (assembly GCA_014839995.1). Lineage (NCBI taxonomy): Eukaryota > Metazoa > Chordata > Actinopteri > Beloniformes > Belonidae > Xenentodon > Xenentodon cancila. The sequence goes on from CM026198.1 coordinate 594,651, forward strand.
ATGCTGATGATCAGTTCATCAATGCTGATAATCAGCTCATCAATGCTGATCAGTTCATCAATAGTGATGATGGTCAGCTCATCAATGATGATGATCAGTTCATCAATAATGATGATCAGTTCATCAATGTTGATCAGTTCATCAATAGTTATGATCAGTTCATCAATGATGATGATCAGTTCCTCAATAATGATGATGATGGTCAGTTCATCAATGATGATGATCAGTTCTTCAATAATGATGATGATGATCAGTTCATCAATAGTGATGATCAGTTCATCAATGTTGATCAGTTTATCAATAATGATATTAGCATCTTTTAGTCATGTTGAGCGTAAACTAGTTTAGACTCTGATCACCTGTGGACAAACGAACTTTGTTCAACATCCATCCTCAACGCTGCAAAGACTCAACCTTCCTTCCACCCTAAGGAGAAACCACAGATGAATCAGAATGCTCTCTGCTCCAACTAGCAGCTTGTTGTTGTTTTGCTTTTATTTCAGATTTGAGATTTTGACTTTTAGATATGAGACAGAAAAGTTTTCCACAGCTTTAAAAACAGGTAAAAAAAAAAAAAAGCATAAACTTCTATTACAACCCCTTAGTCTCTGCTACTGTCACCAGCATCACTTCAAAGCCGAAGCCTGAGAGATAAGAGATGAGACAAGGATGGTGATGGAGGGACTGATGAGGAGGAAAATGGAGGGAAGAAAAGGAAGGGAGGGAGTTGTCAGTCAGAAATCACAGGAGGTAGGAAGAAAGAGAAACGAAGCAAGACGTGCTGAAATAAAGAGGCTTCTTCTTTTCTCCTAAAGCAAGCTAGAAGGTGACAGCAAATAGTTTAAACCCTCTCAAGTGTCATGTGATGTCACTTCACATCCCCAAAGTAGCCCAAATACGAAGGAAATTCCAGGACCATTGAGACGTGATAAAACATGTAAATACAAATAGAATTCAGAGATTTTTAACTCTCATGAACCCAGAACAGAGAAGACATATAAAATGTTAGGAGCAAATCATTTCACCATGGCATTAAATATACTGGCTTAAACATGTCTCTAAAAAGGTGAGTCACAGGCAACTAAAGGCTGGAAAGAAACTGCAGGAACATCTTAAAACTTAAGATATTAATTAACCGGTCAGTTACGTGAAAGACATTAAAAAGGTCATCTTAGCGAGACAGAAACCTTTTCAACAACTGTTCTTGTCTGTTCTTTTGGAACATTAGTTCAGCTGTTCTGGTCCAGTTGAAGGTGCACATCTGGACTAGTACAGTTCAACTTCTGGATGTGTTTTAGCTCCTCCCATTTTACCCAGGATGCACACAGTAGACTTGTGGAGAAAGCAAAGCATCCCAGAATGCATTTTACATCAACAAGCAGGAGTTTTAGTGGAAGAGAAAGAAAAGATGACGTTCTTACTACACTGTTGTTTAACAGGATGTAGTTTGAAGATAGTTTCATGTGCATTTCCTCTGTAGACCTGCAGTTCCTCTACTGACCACTAGGGTTCCGATTAATTGACTCCCATGTTAAAACATAAATTAACATATTTACATTCTGGTACAGAAACGGTTTTGTCTCCCATAGTTACATTTCACATCCATGATGGCTGGACAGGGTCATTGTATGAACCTCAGCAGGTAAAATGATATTAAGTCAAGTTTATTTGTATAAAACATTTAATGTACAAGACAATTCAAAGTGCTTCACATAACAAGATTAAAAAAATGTGGTTAAAAGTAAGAGATTGTCACTGACTAATGTGGATGTCAAAATTCAAGTCCAGAACCAGTCCCAGGTTTCTGGTTTGGTTCTTGGTTTTGAGCTTCACTGCTTGAAGCTGAGTGCTGACGTTAAATCTTTCTTCCTCGGCTACAGACACTATTGTTTCTTTTTTGCCTTCATTTAGTATTATCCACAACCATATCGTCGATGTTTGTTGTTATGCTGATGGTACGCAGCTGTATTTGTCTATGAAGACAAAACAGAACCATCAGCCAAAAGAAGGCTGACACCACCTCCAGCTTTAAAACCAAACTTCCAACGTTTGTGTTCAGTAAAACATCTAGTTGGTGTAAACTTTAGTGTGTCAGGACCAGTAGTCACAGCTGCAGCTGCAGGACCAGACTAGAGCAGCTGGTCTTCAACACAGCTTCATCTGGATCTGCTGCTGTAGACCTGCTGCAGGGGGACACCAGCATGATCCACTGACCTGCAGTCCCACCTCTGACCACCTCAGTGTCTGCTGTCTACATCTGTTTAGATAGTGGTCTCTGTAGTCCACCAACTAACCAGGTACCAGTCTGATGGACAGAAAACTCTCAGTTCTCCAGTTAACAGATAATTATACTGATGGATCTGGTCTTTCGTACCTTTGATGGTGTGTCTGTGTCTCTCCTCTCTACTTCCTGTTCTACCCGGCTGGTCTTCAGCAGGAGGGTCCCCCTTATGATCCAGGTCCTGGTCCAGGTTTCTTCCCCCTTATGATCCAGGTCCTGGTCCAGGTTTCTTCCCTCTTAAAGGGGAGTTTTTACCCGCTGTTGTTTATGTAATAATTGCTCGGGGGTCATGTTCTGGTCTCTGGAAAGTTCCTGGAGACAACTTGTGTTGTAATAGACGCTATATAAATAAAATTGAATTAAACTGAATTGATTCATTTCCTATAGACTGTAATAAAATAACTGGGCACACTTCTTTGATGTCCATCCTGAGTGGACCAGAAACTTCTCTGTAGTCCAGAATGTTCTAAAGACAAAGATGAGGACATCTGTCTGACAGATGAAGTTAGTTGCTTTTCTAAGATAATGGCTGATGTCTTTCCCATTTGGTATCATATTTTTACATACATGCACAAAAGAAAAACACAGGATTAAAAATGGTATACTAACTTCTCTCATCTGAAGTAAATGGTTTTCATTTGAAAACCTCTGACGATTTTACAGCATGTGAACACTCGTCTCTGAACACAAAGGTCGTCTGTTTTCATGGCTCTCACATCCAGCTGCTAACGGCAATCAGAAAATCAATAAAATCAATTAAGAGTGCTCAGTGAGGTATCAGCTGATGCGAACTGGCGTTCTGTAATGAGATGTGTTCAGATATAGATCTGCTGTTGTCCGTGAGCTCCACACTGATAACACCATGAAATTAAATCATTCACTTGCTGCGTTTATCTGGATAGCAGCTGAAAATTGACATTTTAAGCTTTATCGGCTGTGGAAGTCATGCATCCAGATTACATCTTACTCTCGTTGCAGCTCGTGTTCACTGTCCAGAGTTGATGTTGAAAAAAAAAAGGAGGAGGAGAAATATCTGGCGCCATAAAGACAGTTTCTGTAACACAAACAGCATTTGGTTTTAGAGAAGGCGGGTGGATCTTTCTGACTCTTTCTATGAGTGGACCGTGTGTCGCTGTACTTTCTGACAATCTGAGGACGCACCACAAGCTGCAACAGCTGCACACCCGATAATGTCAACTAGACAAGGTGGGAGGCATCTGCAGTCAAAAATCTGTTAAGGAGGCCAAGGCAGTCAAGCATCGGTAAAAGACGCACCAACAGTGTTGAGCCATGTGTTAGACAAAGACAGGCCTAACATCAGCTGGCCACATGGTTTGAAGATAGTTTAAGAGGCTGTTGTTGTGGTCGGGTCCGGTGATCAGAATGTTATTGAGGGAGATGCCATTCCATTTTGCACTAGAATCAAATACAACTCTGATCTTTTCAGGTTTTTTATGGTGATAGACTCCAAACGATGGCAAATACTGTGGAGGCACTGGCTCCGCATGATTGTTGTTAAATACCTTTTGCATGAAGGCAACATACTGCTCTTTCATCTTTGGCTTGCGGAGTTCTTGCAAAGACTGTGAGGCTGAGAGTGTCGGTGTCCATAGTCCTGTTAATGCAACTGTGAGTGAATCCATTAGCTTGACTGGAGGTAATTGCTTGTTTCAGATGGATGCGATTCATACAGGGCTCAAAAAGAGTGGGTCTGCCATCTTCTAGTATGTTTGTTTTGCAACTGTAGACTGTTGGCTTATGGACCTTTCCCAAACACACATCGCCAACCAACACCCAGCCAAGGTCTAGTTTTTGGGCAAAGGGTGTATCACCAGGGCCATTAATCTGTTGTCTCACTTTGTGAGCGCGAATGTCCTGGCCTAGAAGAAGAAGGATCTGAGCGTCGTCATCCAGAGCTAGTATTTTCTTGGCAAGATCCCTGAGATGAGGATAGTGGAGCGCAGCCTCAGGCGTCGGTATTTCCTCACAATTGTCTGGTAAATCGTCACATTCAATTAGTTCTGGGAGTGAGAGGCTAATACCACCCTTAGCTGCTTCAATTTGGAATCCAGTTGCCCTCCTGCAGACTGTTGTGGTGAGGCCTGCACAAGTTTTTAGCGTGTTGGGGTACACGTCCACTTGGATCTTAAACATCTCAAAAAACTGTGACCTGACAAGAGATCTATTGCTCTGATCATCGAGCATCACATACATCTTCACAGTTTTTCCCGGGTGATTCTTTGGGTAGACTTTGACAAGGCAGATCTTTGAGCAGGATTTTGACTTGATTTTGTTTCCACTGACTTCGGTGCACAAAGGACCAATAACGGGGGTAGCTGTGGTATCCTCATTCTCTTGCTCCCCAGCATCGAATTGTGAGGGATTTGATGCTTTGCTCGCCCATTTGGGTGGGCCAGGGTGAAGAGCTGTTATGTGACTTTCACTGTCGCACTCATCACATTTCAGCGTTACTTTGCAGTCCCGAGCTAGATGAGAAGAGGATGAGCAACATCTAAAACAGATGCCTTGTTCCCTTAAGTAAGTCTTTCTTCCTTCCAGAGTCTTTAGTCTGAAGCCACGGCACTTCTTTAGGGGGTGTGGCTTATTGTGGATAGGACACTGTTTGGTTATGTCATCTTTTGATACTGCTTCTGCTGCTTTTAATAGTTGGGGATTTTAATATCCACGTCTGTTGTCCTGAAAAGCCGTTGGCCAGAGACTTTTTAAATCTTATCAACTCTTTTAATTTTGTTCAGTTTGTATCTGCCCCTACGCAGGAACATGGTCACACACTTGATTTAGTTTTAGCTCATGGTTTTACTGTTTTTAACCTTGAAATCTGTGATGCTGTGTTTTCTGATCACATGCCTGTTTTGTTTGATGTGCAGCTCCCGTGTCACATAGTTAAACCTCGTGCCCCTGCCCTGTGCAGTCGAACTATTAACTCCTACACAGCCGCTCAGTTCTCTGCAGCTTTTAATTCCACTATTCTTTCACCAGATTATCAGAGCTGTAATCCAGATATTGAGAGCATGTCGTCTTACTTTTATTCAATCTGCCAAACTGTTTTAGATAATGTAGCTCCGCTGAAAATAAGGCTCTCCAGGTTGAGATCTGAGCCCTGGTTAGATGAGGCTACTCGAGCTGTGAGGCGGGAGTGCAGGAGAGCCGAGCGGAAATGGAAGAAAGACCGGTTACAAGTCTCCTTCCAGTTGTTGAGAGATAGCTGGCGATCTTATCAAAAGACTATGAAAGCTGCCAAGACGAAGTATTTTTCAGACATTATTTCAAGTAACCGTCACAATCCTCGGGTTTTGTTTAAAACTATTAACTCTGTTTTAAATGCTCCACAATCGGCCTCTCTGGAGAACTCAACCAGGGTTTGTGAGATGTTCGCGAGCTTTTTTATTGATAAAGTTTGGAATTTTAGGACCCTCATTACCCCTCTCCCTTGTAGTCCCTCCATGTCTATCACATGTTCTACTGTTTTCCACCAGTTTGAACCTGTCAGTCTGTCTTATTTGGAGAAATTAATCAGTCAGATGAAGCCATCAGGGTCTCCTAATGATCCAGTTCCACCTCGTCTTTTTAAAGAAGTTTTTCCTACTCTGGCTCCTCATGTTCTAAGTATAATTAATGGCAGTTTAGTTTGTGGGATTGTGCCCTCGTGTTTTAAACATGCAGTAGTAACACCAATTATTAAAAAGGCTGGCTTGGACTCTTCCATTTTGGCAAATTTCAGACCCATCTCTAAGCTCCCATTCCTTTCGAAGGTTCTTGAAAAAATTGTGTATTGCCAGTTAATAACGTTTTTAGAAGAGAACAACATTCTTGAGGTGTTTCAGTCGGGATTTAAACCCCGTCACAGTACTGAGTCGGCGCTATTAAGGGTTTCTAATGACATTCTTTTAGCAACAGATGCTGGTCACTGTGTTGTTTTGGTTCTGTTGGATCTGGCAGCTGCCTTCGACACAGTAGACCATCAAATCCTTTTGTCTCGCCTAGAAAGCTGGGTGGGCATTCAAGGTGATGTTTTAAAATGGTTCAGATCATACCTAACTGAAAGGAGTTTTTGCGTCCGTCTTGGACGTACAGAGTCCTGCAGGACACCTCTTACATGTGGTGTACCTCAGGGTTCTGTTCTCGGACCTCTTCTGTTTTCATTGTACCTGCTTCCACTTGGATCAGTTCTCCGTAAACATGGGATTTCATTCCACTTTTATGCCGACGACAGCCAGATTTATATACCACTAAAGCAGGAAGAAGCATATTCTGCTCAACAGTTATTACAGTGCATTGATGATATTAAGGCATGGATGTCATGTAACCTATTACATTTAAATCAGGAAAAGACAGAGGTTCGGTTATTTGGCCCAAGTGACATCTCTAAGGTACATGTCAATTTGGGTGTTTTAAATGATTATTTGAAACGGACAGCAACGAGTTTGGGTGTCAAACTGGACAGCAACCTAACTTTTAATGCTCATATTAGTTCAGTGGTCAAGTCCAGCTTTTTCCATCTGAGACAATTGTCCAAGGTTAAACCTCTTCTTTCTCGCTGTGACTTTGAGATTTTAATCCATGCTTTTATTACAACTCGTTTAGATTATTGCAATGCTCTTTATGTTGGAGTTACTCAGAAATCACTTGCTCGGTTGCAGTTAGTCCAGAACGCTGCTGCCCGTCTTTTGACTGGTGCGCGGAAACAAGAGCACATTACTCCCATTTTAGCATCACTTCATTGGCTCCCAGTTCGTTTACGCATTGATTTTAAAATTCTTTTATTTGTTTTTAAATGTCTTCATGGTCTCGCTCCTAAGTACCTATCTGACCTGATCCAGGTGTACACCCCTCCTCGCTCCCTCAGGTCAGACAATCAGATACAGTTAGTCGTCTCCAAGACCAAGAGGAAACTGAGAGGTGACCGAGCCTTTTCAATCTTCGGACCAAAGATCTGGAATGAGTTGCCCCTGGACCTCAGACAGATGGACTCATTTTCCACTTTTAAATCTGCTCTTAAAACATATTTTTTCACTTTGGCTTTTAATTGAGTTGGAATCTGGAGACTGTATTGTATTTTAATTTTCTTATGTCTGATTATTGCCATGCTCTTTTACTAATTTTATGCTTTGTTCAGCACTTTGGTGAACCTTGTTTTGTTTATTTTTATTTTTTTTTTTTTTTTTTTTTTTTTTTTAAAGAGTAAAAAGTGGACACAAGACAATCAAGTGTTATAAGCAAAAAAGAAAACAGAGAAAAGGGGGGAGGAGCTTTCTATTTACAATCACATCATTTGAGCGTTTGGGGGGGGTTGGAGGCAGTATTGAAAAGTCATATATATAATAGGCATAGAAGTATTTAAATACTCATACATGTCCACATATATCAAAGTGAAGTTATAAACAGAGAAGATAGATAAATAATCCATACACACACACACACACACACACACACACACACACACACACACACACACACACAGACACATATTCATACAATCAATGAAAATAAACCGTGGATTAATGTGTGGACATCTAAGAGTTTTGCTATGCATAGGTGTAAAATACATATGCACATGTACATGATTATACATACATACAAATATACATTGATACATGCTGTACAGGTGTGCCTAATTGAAGTGCACACATATATATATATATACATATACATACATACATACACACACACACACATATACATATATATATATATACACATATATATATATATATATATATATATACATACATATACACACATACACACATACACATACATATACATATATACACATATACATATATATATATATATACATATATACATACATATACATACATACACACATACATATATACATATACACACATAAGTAGCTATTCATATGATATACATACACATACCTTTAAATCATTGCATATAGTATATCAATATATGCATACACTTTGCATGTTCATGTCACAATACATTTCCCCGTAATCATTTACTTACACTCATGCAACTCATATTCATACATACATACATACATACATACATACATACATACACACACCCATGCATATCATCCATATAAGTATATACATCCACCTGCATGTATCCACATACACCTAAATAGATACATGCACATAGGGATACACACACACAAATACATAAACATGTACACACACGCACACACACACACACACACACACACACACACACACACACGTGCGTGCGTGCATGCATGCACACATACACACACACACACATACACACACACACACACACACATACACGCACACACACACACACACACACACACACAGCTATTCATACATACATACATACCACATACATTCACGCATATACACAACCACACTCACGTATATAACTACACACACACACGCACACATACACACACACAGCTATTCATACGTACATACATATATACATATCACATACGTTCGCACACATATATGCACAAACATACTCACGTATATAACTACACACACATATATACACACCAATACATACACATACACACACGCACACACATACACACACACACCCATACACATACACATATAAAACATGCATCTATGTATATAAACTCACTTATTTGCACATAAATACATACAAGAATATAATAATAATAATAATACATTTATTAATTACAAAACTAATAATATTAAGTCATTTAAACACTTCCTCCTTTAACTAGTTATTCTTACCATTCCGTTGTTGGTTCCTATCGTCATCGGTCAGCGCCCCAACCCTCCCCCCAGCCCTGGGCCACCCCAGCCCCCCACGGCAGCGGCCGCAGCCAGCAGGAGGGGAGGGAGGAATCCGAGGCCGCCGATCCCACACCCTCCCTTAGTACAGACTATTACCAGCTGGAGACCCAGCAGGCTCAAGGAAACAAGGCCGCGATATGCCCCCAGATCCCCCGACCCCCAAACATATCGAACCCCGCACGGGCAAGAAACAGTGTCGCCGGTGGCCCGCCAATGCATCGGCCCCCGCCACGCGCCCCGGCGACGCGACAGCGACACCGAACTCCAGTAGCCACGGTGCCGGACAGGCAAAGAGGGTGGGGCGGGCGGAAGGCGGGAGGGAAGAGGGACAGAGGAGCCAGAGCAGCGCGACCAGCCCAGGGGGGGCCGGGACCGCCACCACCCACCGGCCGCAGATACACATGGCCGGGAGCGGAGGCAGCAGGGCGGGGATACAGCCGACACCCGGAGGCGGCGCAGGAACCAGGAGAAGGAGCCCGCCGACACACCGCAACACACCCAGACAGTAACCGGCGCCTCACCTTCCCCGCCAGAGGTCCCCCCCCAGAGGCCGGCCCCGGCACCAGACCCACCAACCAAGGCGCAACCCAGACCCGCCGGGGCCCCAGAAATCCCAATCGCAGGACCAGATCCGGAAGGCAAGAGCGCGGACCAGGCAGCCAGGCACCCAGAGACCCACCGGGAGCCCGGCACGTGACCCCCGAAAAGCCCCGCACGACCCCCCCCACCCCACCCCACCCCACCTGGACCTCTCCCTCCCATTTTTTTTTTTTTTTTTTTTTTTTTTTTTTTTTTTTTTTTTTTTTTCCTTTTTCCCCTCCCCTATTTTTAATTTATTTATTTATTTATTTTTTTTTTTTTTTTTTTTTCCAATTACAATAGTATATTTTCTAGTATGATTGTGTTCGGGTGCATTAAAAACAGAAACTGGCATCTGCAGGGTGGGCACCCCCCACACATCTCAGTTCTTATGGTTAAGTTTGTGTGGTTTTTTTTTGTTTTTTTTTTTCCCCCTATTTTTAATTAATTTATTTATTTATTTATTTATTTTATTTATTTATTTTTTTTTCCAATTAAAATAGTATATTTTCTAATATGATTGTGTTCGGGTGCATTAAAAACAGAAACTGGTATCTGCAGGGTGGGCACCCCCCACACATCTCAGTTCTTATGGTTGAGTTTGTGTGTGTTTTTTTTTTTTTTTTTTTTTTTTTTTTTTTTTTTTTTTTATATTAAATTCACCTCTTAGGTAGGTATGTTTAGATGCATTAAAAACGTGAGCTGGCATCTACGGGGTGGGCACCCCCCACACATCTCAGCTCTCTCCGTTATATTTGTGTTTGTGTTTTTTTTTGGGCATATATAAGAGAGGGAGGGGGAGGGGGTAACAGGGAGGGGAGGCCCGGCGGGGCCCAGGGGCCACCACCAAGCAAGCCCCGGGCAGCCACAGGGGACCGGGCCAACAGCCACGCCCGAACCATCAGGACCCCCCACAAAAGGGCACCAGAGCCCCCGAAGAGGCTGAGCCACCCCCCCAGCCGCAGGCCAGAGACCGGTGCCGGCCCCAGCGAAGGCCACCAGGCAGGGCCGTACGGGGCCGCCACTGACGCGGAAGTTGGATGGCGGCGGAGCCCCAGTCCGTGCCCCAGCGCCACCCCCGGGTGCCGACCGCCCCCCCCCGCCCCACACCACCGCCAACACCCAGTGCACCGCAACCGATAGGGATGGCAACACCCAGCCCCCCAACGCGCGCCGCACCGCCCCCGCCCCCCCAACCCCTCAACCCACCCAAACCCCCCACCCACCAACCGACCCCCCCCCCCGGCCCGGCCGCGGCCACCGGGCGGCAAGTCACCATCGCCACCGGGACCGCAGAGCGACAACCGACACCTCAGCAGCACCCAGCAACACCGCCATCAAGCACAGGGGGACAACAGTCAGAGCGCCGGGGGCGGTGACGTACGCGACCAAGTTCCAAGGGCACAACCGGGCCCCACCAACCATCAATACAGTCAATTTGGATGAAGGACCAAGCAGCCGCCGGACCCACCCCCACCCCAGCGGGGGCAGCGGCCGCCGGCCGGGAGAGCCGGCAGCCAAAGATTTAAGAGGGAAAAAAAAAAAAAAAAAAAAAAAAAAAAAAAAGAATTAAATAAAAATAGTGATAATTTATCAAGCTATCAAGGCAAGAGAGAACGCACGGGCACAACCCCAATAACGACAACAACCACAAGAGATTCTGCCCCCCCCCCGACTTACCAATCTAGTTCAGCGAATTATCAGGCTAATAAAAAAAAAAAAAAAAAAAAAAAAAAAAAAAACCTGCTAATTGCAATCAAGAACAACGAGGAGTGAAAATGTTAGTTTGTGAACGATGACATAAATTTATTCCAAATTCGGTTAAAATTGGTGTTTGGTTTTTAATTGAGGCAGATAGTTGTTCCATTGATATGAAATCAGTTAATAAGTTTTTCCAGAGGACGATATTGATGGAGTTTTTAGTTTTCCAGTTCATGAGGATTGTTTTCTTGGCGATGATTAGGGCAATAGAAAGAATTCTATTGGAGGTGTTATCCAGTGATAGAGTAGAGAAATCTCCCAGAAGGCAGACTGAGGGTGACAATAGAATGCGACAATCCAGAAGTTGAGAGAGAGAGTCAGTGATGTTGTGCCAGAAGGTTTTGACTGGTTCACAGTCCCAGAGAGCATGCAAGTAGGTGTCCGGTAAATTTTGTGTACACTGTGTGCAAATTTTCGTATCCTTAAATCCCATTTTAAACATTTTTTCCCCCGTGAAATGAATCCTGTGAATTACGTTGTATTGTATAAGTTGTAGATTAGCATTTGAGGTAGATATAAATATATTTTTACAAATTTGAGGCCAGAAGTCAGCATTGAAGGAAATCTCTAAATCTTGTTCCCATTTAGTTGTTGGGATGGACATTGTAGACTTGTTTATCGCAATTAACTTATAAATTTTGGATAAAATTTTATATTGACTAGTAATTTGAGTTAATTCTGAAATCAGCAGAGGAAGGTTTAGGTTGGGTGTTTTACTACTTATTTTTGTCTTAATAGCAGATTTAATCTGAAGATATTCTAGAAATTGATTTCCTCCAATGTGATGCTTCTGTACAAGGTGAGAGAAAGGAACCAGAGTGTTGTTTTCGTAGATGTGTTTGAGGTGCGTGATACCCTTAGTGACCCATGATGCTAGATTTAATGGTTTCCCGTTTATTAGAAAGTCCGGATTATTCCAAATGGGAGTGTATTTACTCGGTGTTACTGACGTGGCGTTGACCATTTGGTAGAAGTCCCACCAGGCTGTCAGAGTTGAGGCTATAATTGGGTTTTTGAAACAGGGGTGACGAGTAATAGTACGGCTTATAAATGGCAAATCAGAGATTTTTATTTCATTACAAAATAATTGCTCTAGCTCTATCCAAGAGCAATCACACTGATTTGGTTTGATCCATTTATAAACATACTGGAGTTTATTTGCAAGATAATACTGAAGGAAGTTTGGTGCCTCCAGACCACCATGTAATTTAGTTTTTTGTAGCGTTGATAATTTAATTCTAGCTTTTTTGCTTTTCCAATAATAATGTGTAATTATTGAATCTAGGGATTTGAACCAGGGGGTTGGAGGTTTGATTGGGATCATTGAGAAGAGATAATTTACCATAGGGAGTATGGTCATTTTTATTGTGGCAATTCTACCAATGAGGTTTATTGGTAAATTTATCCACCGTTTTAGATTTCCTTCTATCGTTTTCAGGAGTGGGTTGTAGTTAAGGCCAATTAACTCTGACAGCTTAGGGGAAATGTTGATTCCCAGGTATTTGATGTTGCCTGTGTTAATTGAGAACAATGCAGTGTCATTTACAACATCCCAGCTGTTAGCATTCAGTGGAAGTAAGGTGGATTTAGACCAGTTAATAGAGTAGTCTGAGATATCAGAGAAAGAATTAATAAGGTTGATAGTTTGAGGAAGTGATGTAGATGGGGTTTGTAAGTACAAGAGTATATCATCAGCATATAAGCTGATTTTATGGGTTGCGTCTCCAGTTTTGATTCCTAGAATATGTTTATCTTGTCGTATGGCTGCTGCAAGAGGTTCTATAAAGATGGCAAATAGGGATGGAGAAAGTGGACATCCTTGCCTTGTACCCCTGTGTAGAGTGAACCGCTGTGATATTAATCCATTTGTGGTGACTGTTGCCATCGGTGATGTGTAAAGAATCTTGATCCAATGAATAAATGATTCACCAAAGCCGAATTTTTTAAGTGTTTGGAATAAGAATTCCCAATTAACTTTATCAAATGCTTTTTCTGCATCCAATGAGAAAATGGCTGTTGGTGTATCTATTTGTGTTGAGTAGTGAATCAGATTAAATAATCTCCGTAGGTTATTGGCGGAGTGTCTTCCTTTAATGAAGCCTGTTTGGTCTGGATGAATGATAAGTGGAGTTACTTTTTCAATTCGTAGCGCTAGAGCTTTACTGATTATTTTTGTGTCTGAATTAATTAGGGATAACGGGCGGTAGCTTGCTGGAAGAGTGGGATCTTTTCCAGGTTTTAATATTAAAGTAATCATTGCTGTATTCATCTCCATGGAGAGCTTGGATTTTTCCTTAATTTCTGCTATTAATCTTGTAAATATGGGTGCTAGAATGTTCCAAAAGTGTTTATAAAATTCTGCCGGGAACCCGTCTGGACCCGGTGATTTGTTATTAGGCATTAGTTGAAGAGCTTTATGGATCTCTGTTGGAGTTAGAGGTCCATCAAGTTCTCCAGCCTGGTCTTCTGTGAGGTTTGGTAGGTTGATATTGTCGAGAAATTTGTTAATCTCTGATATGTCTGATTTGTTTGCAGATGAATACAGCTTTCTGTAGAAATTCATAAATTCCTTGTTGATTTCTTCAGGGTCTTGAATGATGTCTCCCGTTGAGTTAACAACTGTGGAGATTGTTGATTTTTCCTTGTTTTTCTTAATCTGACTGGCCAGATATTTGCCCGATTTATTACCGAATTCAAATTGTTCATGTCTGAGTCTTTGGATGAGGAATCTACTTTTTTTATTTAGGTATTCATTCAACTGCAGTTTATATTTTTGCAGTTCAGAATGATTCTGAGGAGTTGGGTTATTAGCCTTATTAATTTCTAATTCTTTAATCTTCTTTTCCAAGTTTCTTTGTTCCTGCTCTTCCTTCTTTTTCTTATGGGAGGAATATGAAATGATCCGTCCTCTCAGCACAGCTTTGCCCGTTTCCCAAAGAAGTGATGGGGATATTTCTGGTGAATCATTTATTTCAAGGAAGGATGTCCAGATCCTCTTAATATAGTCGTCAAAGTCAGGATCTTCAAGCAGCGATGTGTTAAGTCGCCACCTGTTGCTGGTTTTAATAGGTGTACTTTTAGTCCAGGTCAGAGTGATCGGAGCATGATCACTAATAATAATAGGATGTATTTCAATATTACTCACTTTGGAAATCAGGGAATTACTAATAAGGTAATAGTCGATTCGTGAGTAAGATTGATGGACTTGTGAGAAGTAAGAGAATTCTTTATCGTTAGGGTGTTTCAGCCTCCAACCATCTCCAAGACCATAGTCTGCCATGAACTGTTTGATTGTTTGTGAAGACTGATAGTTATATGTTTTACTACAGTTATTAGATTTATCTAGTGCCGGATTAAGAACAGTATTAAAATCTCCACCTATGATTATTGGTGAGTCGGAGAAATTAGAAATCGCTGTAAAGAAAGAATGAAAAAACGATGAGTCGTCTTTATTTGGGCCATAAATACTGGCTATTGTTATTGAATTGTTGTCAATTGTAATATTAATAATTATGAATCTCCCCTCAGGATCTTCAACCGTGTCATTATGAGTAAAGAAAATTTTTTTGTGAATTAAAATTGCTACTCCTCTTTGCCTTGAGTTAAAATCAGCGGTATATATGTGATTAAATTGTGGAGTCATTAATTTCTGCAAGTCGGTTTTTGAAGTATGTGTTTCTTGTAACAGACATATGTCAGCCTGCAATTTATTTATATAGTCGAATATTTTGTTCTTTTTATGTTTGATTTAATTCCGCGGATGTTCCAGCTTACAAAGTTTACTGAATTCATATTGTTTGTGTTTTATTTTCTACTTCCTGTTTGAATATTGGAGCTGCATAGGAAAGCCTGAGAATCCGCTTGTGTGAACATTTAGTCAGACATTCAGAACAGATTGTGTGTGTAATGGATGTTTTCCTCCCCCTTTTCTTAACTTGAAAGAAACTATAAGTGAAAAGGACAGAGAAAAGATGTGAAGCGAAGAAAACAGAAAGACATAAAGAAGACAGAAGATACAACAAAACAATCAAACAAACATACCAAAGTGACAGAATATACATTTTCAATTTGGAGACCAGGGTGCATATTTATAAGTGCAGATAGTTTATGTAGCCAATGATGATGAGTTATTGGTTGTTTAAAAGAGCCAGGGAGTGATATTCTGGTCACGAAACATCTGACCGTTAATGTACAGTTTATCCACTGCGACTACTGCCTTTTTCCCTTCTTTGATGAACTGCTTCCTGATCTGGAACAGAACCTTTCTTCTGTTCAGGATCTCCCGTGGGAACTGATCATTCATGCCGTAGTCGGTTCCTCTCAGGTTCCTCCCCTGGCGTTGCACCTGCTGTTTTTGTTTAAAGTGTTCGAATTTGGCTACGATCGGACGTGGACGTTTGTTTTCCGGGTTTTTACGCCCGATACGATGGACTCTGTGAAACGAAATGTCTTTCACAGTGTCTGCTGGGATTTTTAGTTGTTTCATCATAAATTCTTTGATCAGCTGCTCAGGGTTGTCCTCTCTTGTTTGCTCCGGGATTCCAGAAAACACCAGATTGTCCCTCATGCTGCGCGATTGTAAGTCAAGCATCGCTTCTTTTATTTCTTTATTTTCTCTCGTAACGACCGCCAGCTGGGATGACATTGATGTCACGGATTCTCGGAGAGAAATGTTTTCTGTAGTCAGCGCAGCAATTTGGTTTTGGCTGAATTCCAGACTTTCGCGTAGCTGCTGGAATTCTTTATGCAGTAACTCGACAAGCGCCATCCTAGTGTCCAGTCCGGACAGTTTTTCATTAATTGAAACGAGAATGTCACTCACCTCTGAGCTGGATGAGTGTCTCGGAGAGCTGTGTGTGGACTCGGACTGTCTGGTCCTCTTACTTGGCGTGGGCTTGATTTTCTCCATATGGCTCGCTGACTCGGCGTCCTCCGCGGCACAAAACGTGTTGTAGAACGCATCGATAAAGTTTTCAAGTTCTTCCAGGGTGAAGTAATCCAGTATCCGCTCGGAGATTATTTAATGAAATTATATTTTCGAAAAAGACACTTGTTAAATTTGTTTAAGAGTTTGAATCTAACAGTAACCGGCTATCATGTTTGATGTCGCACTAAGTCTCGTTTGGTCTCGCGATCACAGGTTCATCTCGCGAGAGTAGGAAGATCCGCGAGAGTAGGAAGCTCTTGGTCCGAGAGTAGGACCTTGTTTTGTTTAAAGTGCTTTATAAATAAAGTTGAGTTGAGTTGCTTCGTTAAGAGTGGTGACATTGGTGACCTTAGTTTTGTGCACTGAGATTACTGTTCTGGGATTGATACGCTTTGGATATGTGTGTTCTGCTTGGAGGTTGTTTACCGCAGGTGTGAAACTAGGATCGTTTGTCTTTTTAGCTTGATAACAGACGAAGGAAGTGAAATAGGAGAATGGTGGATAACTGACCTGATAATTCTCTTTGTAGTTTGATCCCTGTGTGAGCCACTTTTCTTGAAGGTTATATGGCAACTTCTCCACAACCGGTTTTATGCCACGTGCGGTGTCTAGGTATGCCAAGCCTGACAAGTAGCCATCCTCTTTGGCTGAGAGTAGCTCATTTAAGAGATCTCCCAGATACCTCAACTTGTGACTGTCCTTATTCATGATCTTGGGGAAGTTGTCAAGCTTTGTAAAAAGAGCACTCTCTATCACTTCTGGAGCCCCATAACATTCGTCAAGTCTTTTCCATACTGATTTCAATGCAGCTACTGGATTAGCTAGATTGACGGCTCTCAGTCGTTTGACGTGCTCAGCCAATTTCTTACCAAGCCATTTTGAGAGTAGGTCCAGTTGCTCACTTGCTGTTAGATCCAAGTCTTCGATTGTGTTCGAAAAGAGGACTT
>CM026198.1:612421-641513 GCA_014839995.1 Xenentodon cancila
ACCCAATCACCATTCATTACCCAGCCATCCATTAACCACCCTTTCACCATTCATCACCCATCCATCCACCAACCACCCAATCACCATTCATCACCCATCCATCTACCAACCACCCAATCACCATTCATCACCCATCCACCCATCAACCACCCAATCACCGTTCATCACCCATTCATCCATCAAGCCATCAATAGATATATCCACCAACCACCTAATTATCGTTCATCACCCATCCATCCATCAACAACCCAATCACCATTCATCACCCATCCACCCATTAACCACCCAATTACCGTTTATCACCCATCCATCCATCAAGCCATCAATAGATATATCCATCAACCACCTAATCACCATTCATCACTTATCCATCCATCAAACACCCAATCACCATTCATCACTCATCCATCCATCAACCACCAAAATCACCATTCATCACCCATCCATCCATCAACCACCAATTGATCCATCCATAAACCACCCAATAACCAATTACCACCCATCCTTCCATCCATCAACCACCCAATCACCATTCATCACCCATCCACCGATCAACCACCCAATCACTGTTCATCACCTTTCCATCCATCATCCACCAAATCACCATTCATCAACCATCCATCCATCAACCACCCAATCACCGTTCATCACCCATCCATCCATCAACCACCCAATCACCATCCATCAACCATCAATAGATCCATCCATCAACCACCCAATCACCATTCTTCACCCATCCATCCATCAACCACCCAATCACCATTCATCACCCATCCATCCATCAACCACCTAATCACCGTTCATCACCCATCCATCCATCAACCATCAATAGATATATCTATCAACCACCCAATCACCATTCATCACCCATCCTACGATCCATCAACTACCCAATCACCATTCATTACCCATCCATCCATCAACCATCAATAGATATATCCATCACTTATCCATCCATCAACCACCCAATCACCATTCATCACCCATCCATCCACCAACCATCAATAGATGGTATGTTTATCTGTCAGACTGATTGAGAGAGTAGTGAAGGAAGTCTGCACAACTCTGTCACAGCTTTTGAGGACTTTTGCAAGTTACAGGACTCTGCCTGACCAGTGGGATGAAGACAGTATTTATGGCTTTCCAATTTCCGTTGCCCCAGCGGTGGGGGACTGGCAGGATAGGGGGGGTGCTGTCTGCTGAACCAGATTTAGACGGACCAATGCATGCGTTAGACTACTGCAGCAGCCTGCTCACTGGGCTCTAAACGAGCTGTAAGACAGCTGCAGTACATACAGAATCCTGCTGCTCCAGTCTTGACTACAACCAGGAAACACCACCACATTAGTCCAGTTCTAACGTCTCTGCACTGGCTTCCTGTCACTTAGAGATGAGATTTTAAAACACTTTGCTTTTGTGCAAGTCTCCTCATAGCTTAGTGAGGGAGGCCAGAAACTCTTGCAGGTCAGCTGCTTGCTGACCTGCAGTTCCACCTCTGACCATCCCAGTGTCTGCCTCCACCTGTCTGTGTGGATGTCTGTTGGATACTTGCTGACATCCCGACCTGCAGTCCTCATCCCCTTGGATCACCGTCTATCCATATATCACCCAGATACACAGAAGTCTAATTGGACTACTGATGATAGTTACTGTTGTATCCTGTCTTGTACCTTTGAAGGTGTGTCTGTGTCTCTATTCTTTCTTTACTTCCTGCTCTACCCAGCTGGTCTTCGGCAGGAGGGTCCCCCCTCATTAGCCAGATCCTGGTCCAGGTTTCTTTCCTCTTAAAGGGGAGTTTTTCTTGCCACTATTTGGTTTAAGGTTTTTCTTCCACTAGGGATGTTTTTAACTGCTGTTGTTTATGTAATAATTGATCGGGGGTCATGTTCTGGTCTCTGGAAAGCGCCTAGAGACAACTTGTGTTGTAATAGACGCTATATAAATAAAATTGAATTGAATTTGCGCACCTGCATTTTGGATCATCTGGAGGATCTTCAGAGAATTACTTGGAAATTCAGCCAACAACACGTTACAGTAATCTAGTCTAGAAGATACAAATTAGTTTTTCAGCATCACTCTGGGAGAGGATGCTCCCTAAACCTTAACCCTAATGACAACAACAATGATGAAAACAACGATGACAACAACAAAGAAAATGACAAAGATGACAACATAGAAAATGATGAAGGTGAAAGCGAAGAAGACGACGAAGTCGCTAATGAAGACAAACGGATTTCATTAATTGGACTGCAGGTGTGTAACTTCCTGACTCCAATTATCTACAGTAAAATTTTAATTTATAATTATTTTGATTTCTTTTGTGGATTTTTAAACAGTGTTCTAATTAATAAGCCACCTAGAACGTCGTTTGCTCTTAGCTTAAACTCACATGCTTTTTTAAAAAAATAACAAAATCTTTACTTCTTGATGCAAGATGAAATTATTCTCCCAAAAAGAGAAAAACACAATGTATTCATCATTAGATGTTGGTTAATTAATGCCTCAACAAGCCTTAAGGCGTTTTTGTGGTGGGTCACTGAACTGAGCTTTTTTTACTTTCCTCTGGCCTCTTCGCACCACATGGATTCTACCATCATTTGAACAAAAACCTCCACCAAAGAAAGTTGTGCTGGCCTATCTTCCTTCACTCTGGGACTTGTCTGTTTTTCCTCAGGAATGGTTGCAGTTTCTTCCCATTGAACCCACTGTAGGATAGTCAGCTGGCAGACAATGGCAGGCATACATTTCTAGGTTTGTTGTCAGTTAGTGCCCCATCTTTTCAACTTAGAACCTGCAGTTCCTCTACTGACCGCAAGGGTCTGGATCCAGACCTGCAGTTTCTCTACTGACCGCCAGGGTCTGGATCCAGACTTGCAGTTCCTCTACTGAACGCCAGGGTCGGGATCCAGACCTGCAGTTCCTCTACTGACCGCCAGGGTCTGGATCCAGACCTGCAGTTCCTGTACTGACCGCCTGGGTCTGGATCCAGACCTGCAGTTAATTAGATAATTATACTGATGTATCTGGTCTTTTGTACCTTTGACGGTGTGTCTGTGTCTCTCTGCTCTCTGCTTCCTGTGGGACTGTGATTACAGCTGAATCACCTTGTAGTGGAGGTGGATTTCCGGTGTGGTCCTATGGTGTCTTAGTCTGGATCTCCATCCTGTCACCTTTAAATGCTAAATGTCTCCTGCAAAGTGTGTGCCGCCCTCCCTCATGGCTGCTGTCACATTTCAACTTGAGATCTGTAGAATGATGATGGAGCTGTGACACTCTTAGCGCTCCATCGTCTCAGGCTCTGGCGTGTCTGTCGTTCATTAATCCGTTACAATCCAGCCGTCACGTCTGATATGCCACTATTGTTATGGTTACTATGAGTGCAGCCCCACTGCCATCGATCAAAACGGCAACCTGGTGCTGTCACTAGCCCCTCCCCTCCCGCAGCCAGTTCTGTGGAGGCGTTCAGGTGCATTATGCTGACTGCAAACAGCCATAACAGTGATTGCTCTGGTTTGCCTTCAGGGGCCTCGGGGCCCCTCGGGGGCCCTCAGGAGCCCTGCCGCTTTGTGTTCTCCTGTTTGTTTGTGTCCCTCTGACAATACAGCACTTGTTTTTTCCTTTCATTTGTTCATCTTCCTGTCTGACTAAGTGGCAGTCAATATCACAGCGGCAGTTTAATTTTTCTCAGCATTGCACACAAAATGCTGTTATGAAACATTGTAGTGAAAGTGGTTTCCTTCTGGTAGTTTGACAGCTCAGATTTCCTTGAATTTCCAGTAAAGACTGAATGACCGCAGGGAAAAAATAGCAGCAATTGATAGAACTGCTTTTACTCTCTCTCTCTGGTTACCCTCTGTTGTGTGAAATTTTCTTAAGGTTCGTTGGAGGTAGGCACACAGAAAGCACACACAGACTCTGATGAACAATATATATATATTTATTTTACGCAAAGCATAGCATAAGCAATCTATTTGGTTATATAGGCAAAACACACACAAAGAATATAACTTGGATTATATGAATGAAGCATATAGAATATTATACAGGTATTTCACACACTTTCACACACAAAAGAACACTGACTAACCAAAGTGTCTCTCACTTTGGTTAACTACATTTCACGCACACACAAAATCACACTCACTGTGATTCTAGCAGGATCAATCACTTTGGTTTTTATATATATATAAACCACATCTACTGTGATGCAAGGACCAACCTGTGTCCCCCGCAGCGCACAGCCAAAGTCAGTCACACAAACTTCAGTTTATCACAAACTTCAGTTTATCACAAGCTTCAGTTTATCAAACAGGCATTATTCACACAAGCTTCAGTTTATCAAACAGGCATTACTCACACAAGCTTCAGTTTATCAAACAGGCATTATTCAAGCTTCAGTTTATCAAACAGGCATTATTCTCATTTACTATGATGCTAGGATGAAATGTGTCGTCCACCCCCTGCAGAGCATAGCTCCAAACAACCATCGGAGAAGCATTCCATCCTTACCGTTGACACACGGACTGGAGAGCCAAACAGTCCCGGTAAAAACAGCTTCCAACCTTGCTGGGCATCCGTACGTGACCCGCAGCTGACTCTGACCCGGACAGAGACTTTCCGTCGCTATATTCTCTCGTACAAGGGCCGTGTGTGAGATGGGGGGGCCAACCCCACCCCACAGACAGACCCTGCTCTTGGGAACAGATCCTGGCTTACAAAACATGTTTTGTAAACCAGGAACCGTTCTCAGAACATGCTATCAAAACAACAGACTTTTCCCAGCTCTACTCACAAAATAACAAAAACTTCTCTCAGGCACACAAAACTCTCAGGCACACAAAAGAAATAACAAGACTTTTCTCAGGAACTAACAAAATAATAAGACTTTTCTCAGATATAAGCGAACAATTAGAAAAACATCTTACATAACCAATGTTTGGTCTGACCAGGACAACTAACAATAATTCTCCTTACACCCTCAAGATTTAATATCTTCATATCCATCTCCAATTCAATTCAATTCAATTTTATTTATATAGCATCTATTACAACACAAGTTGTCTCTAGGCGCTTTCCACAGACCCAGAACATGACCCCCGATCAATTATTACATTAACAACGGCAGGTAGAAACTCCCCTTTAAGAGGGAAGAAAACTAGACCAGGACCTGGATCATGAGAGGGGACCCTCCTGCTGAAGACCAGCTGGGTAGAGCAAGAAATAAGAAAGAATAGAGACATAGAGACACCGTCAAAGGTACAAGACAGGATACAATAGTAACTATCATCAGTAGTCCAATTAGACTTCTGTGTATATGGGTGATATATGGATAGACGGTGATACAAGGGGATGAGGACTGCAGGTCGGGATGTCAGCAAGTATCCAACAGACATCCATACAGACAGGTGGAGGCAGACACTGGGATGGTCAGAGGTGGAACTGCAGGTCAGCAAGCAGCTCCTGAGGTTCTGGTCTACAGGACATGCAAAGAAGAGGAAAAGAAGGGCTAGACAAGCACAAAAAACTACCAGAACAATGGACCACAATTAAGTTTATGGGATATTGTTAATAAATGAGGGTTGAGGTGAAGAAGAGACAGAGAAGGTAAAGAGAAACAGAGGAGGTGAAGGCACCACTCAGTGGATCATGTTGGTGCCCCCCTGCAGCAGAGGCCTACAGCAGCATATCTACACCGAAGCTGTTTAAGATGAGCTGCTCTAATCTGGTCCTGCAGCTGCAGCTTTGACTACTGGTCCTGACACATTAAGGTACTAAATGTACACTAACTATATGCTTTATTAAACAGAAATGTTTTAAGTTTAGTTTTAAAGGTGGAGGTGGTATCAGCCTCCTTCACCCAAACACATGTATCCGGGTGTCATTAGCGCCGACATGGATGATAACTTTACTGTATTTACGATGACTCCTTGCCAGCAGCTTCAAGTTTGCTTCGACGTCGCCGCTCTGGCCCCCGGGATGCACCTAACTATGGTCGCTGGAGTCGGCCTCACATGCCTCAAAATAGAGTCGCCAATCACCAAGGTCGGTTTCTCAGCGGGTGTGTCGCTGAGTGGGGAGAAACGGTTAGACACGTGAAGCGAATGGTGGTGTTCCGTGTGCCTTTTGGGACTACGCTTCCTCCGAACCGTCACCCAGCCGCCCTGACTGCCCGGCTGCTCGGGTGCTGCAGGGGGGCGGCTACCAGCAGCTGCACCTGGCCGGTCCGCCGCTACTTCAGCCTGACGAGCTACCGAGTCTACCGGACTATGGTCTATTTGGTGAACCGGACCTCTAACTCACTGAGCCTCGCCTCCAAAGCTACGAACAAACTACATTTTATACACTTACCGTCTTTACTAAAGGAGGCAGAGGAATAACTGAACATTTCACACACTGAGCAGTAAGAAGGAGAAACGGTGGAGAGGAGGCCATGCTGAGAGGACAGGAGACGGTACCTGTACCGGTGACTGGTGGAAATGAAAGTTACAGAAGGGAAAAGGTACAAGTGCTCGATTCAAAGAGAAGTTTACAAGATGTAGTGTTTTATTATCAGAAACAAACTAAAAACAGAGTTTAAGGATTCGAAGATTCAGAGCCCGTAACGCCGTGCAGACAGACACAGACCGCCAACAACAAACAGGAAGTGACGCAATGCGTTACAGCAGCAGGAACCTTCAGTAGAGGTTTTCTGTCTGACTTCATCACTGTGTCTCATGGTTGTGGAGGAATTCTGATCTGTATTTGTTATCAACATTACTTCAGGTCATTGAGGATTTTGGATGTTTAAGTCTACACAGCTCTGTGAAGGTCCCACCACAGCATCTTAACCAGGTTCAGGTCTGGACTTTGTTTCACAACCTGGATTCTATCATTTTTCATCATTCTGATGTCGATCTGCTGCTGTGTTTGGGATTATTTCCTGTCACAAGACCCAGTTTCAACCAAGCTTCATCTGTCAGACAGATGTCCTCACATTTGTCTCTTGAAGACTCTGGTCTACAGTCACTGATAGATGTCCAGGTCCAGACCACCATCCCTCCACCACCATGCTAGATGGTGGACATGAGGTGTTTCTGCTGGTTTTTTATTTCAAACAGGCTTCTGGACATTAAGGCCAAATATCTAAACTTTGGTCTCATGCGTCCAGAGGACGTTGTTTTTAGAAGTCTGCTAGTTTGTTCAGATGCAGTTTTGTGAACCTCAGTCATGCTTTTATGTTCTTTTTAGACAAAAGAGGTTTTCCCCTGTAATATCTTTCATACAAACTGTCCTGGTTCAGTCTTCTTCTGCTGTCATGGACTTTAATATTTAATATGCCCAGTGAGGTGTGTAGACGCTGAGATGGAGGTCCCTCTGAGTATTGCTCAGTCTGATCTTGAGGTAAGTCTGCTGGGACATCCACTCCTGGGAAGACTGACAACTGTCTTGATGATCAGTTCATAGTAGTAGCTGACTGAAACTTATGCTCTTAAACCCTTTGGAAGGGGACTCTAAGTTTTTTTTATCCTTCCTTTCTGGCTTTATTTTTGTTGACAATACAGATTAATGCATCACCATGGATCATCGTAAGGA
Organism: Xenentodon cancila; assembly: GCA_014839995.1. NCBI lineage: Eukaryota > Metazoa > Chordata > Actinopteri > Beloniformes > Belonidae > Xenentodon > Xenentodon cancila. The sequence continues at coordinate 619,994 of CM026198.1, forward strand.
GTTTGAACTCTCTCTTCATGCTGGACTTTTATAAAACAGGGTCCCTCAGAATCGTTCATAGGGCCCTGAAAGGCTTGCAACGGTCCTCAGGAATGCAACCTGACATCTTTACTCCTCACAGTGGGGAAGAACTTTACACCTGTGCCCCCCATACTCCATATTTCTTTCAGATTTTACAATTGCAGCAGTAAAAGGCATTGTGTTAGAGAATCCTGGAAGTAGCTGAGGCTGTTTTACTTAATGGGATTTGGTGGGAAGAGGAATGTCAGCTCAGCAGCTTTGACTGATGGTGTCATCATAAATGAGTCAGGCAGTTTTGTCACCTCTGGACCGAAAATAAGTGACTAATAAAAATCAGAGCAGCAAATCAGAATAATGCAACACTAAATCAGGGTGTCACTTACACTGCAGTTGATGCTCCGGGTTTCCTACTTTGGGCTTCATGATAAACATTCTCTCATGTTTTTCTCTGCTTAGCTTTGGCATGTTTTAAGACAAAGAGAACAATAAATCATTAAGAAAAGTCTGATGTTTGATCTCGGAGTAGAGAGCATGTCAATACCGCACTCTGAAAGAGGCCTGAAAAAGAATCTTTCCCTCCTGCTTTGCTTTCCCAAAAGCATCGTTGCGAACTGAGTTTGTACCCTGGTTAGTTTTCACCCCTGAAGAAGCCTGTTAGAATGGTGTTGTGAATTTGCATGGACCCACTTACGTTAAATGACCCACCTGTCCACAATGACTCCATCCTAGAAGTAGAGAAAAAGTGCAGTTTCTAACCCTGAGCAGATCTCCACTGACCTGCATGTTAAACTGTCCAAAGCTCAGAACCCACAGTGATTCACCGTTGTTGGCAGCCAGACTTGAACCTCGGTCCTCCAGGCCCAAGTGCACCACTGTAACCACTAGGCCATCACCTAGATCCACCCCTCCTCTGTGACTTCGGTCTGAACTATCAGTTCACTTGTCATCCGTCTTTGACGTCACTGTTATGTGATTGGCAGGACGTTTGTATACGCGAAATCGTCAACAAGAAATCCTCCAGCCTGCCGGCTGCATCATCTTCGTTTACATCCGTACACCTGACACACTGTGTTTGACGTCACCTTGTCTTTCTATGCATGCAGGTCGCATCAAAGCAAAAACCTGCACACAATGACGTCTTATATAAGACACATTTAAAATACTAGTGTGAACAACCACAAAAAAAATAAAAAATAAATCAGATTATGGCAAAAAACTCAGAATTGTGCAGTGTGAATGTAGCCTTTGACTTTTGCTCTGATGGACCCCCAGGATACAGTCAGGTAGTTGTTGGATGGTTGAGCTCGATCGGAGCTCCACCAGACCACATTTCAGATGTTGTTTCAGGAACGAGGACGGATGGACAGACTCACTCAAAATGAAGGTAACAGTAGCTTGTGTCATAGCGTGTCTGCGGTTAGCAGCTGCTGAAGCGCGTGAAGGTCCTCGGACTCTGAGCTCCGGACTGGTTCAGCCTTCTGCTGAACAACCAATTGACCATGGTCCAAGTCAGGCGCTGCCTGCACTGCTTAGACAAGGCCCCACCACCTGCATGATTAAAGAAAAAAACCAACCTGATCGGGTTCAGCTGGACATTTGATGTACCTCTGGTGTAGAATGACGGTGGTGCCTCACGTACCAAAGATGCTGTCATGGAGACAACCCAGGTTCAACTCTGGTTCTGGCTACTAGATGTCTATGCGTCCAGACTTTTAAACTTCTGGATATCCCGCTCCTAGACGTCTGCACTTCTAGACATATACAATTCTACGCTTCTAGGCTTTTAGGCCTCTAGATTTGTTGATGTCTAGACTTCTAAAATTCTAGACTTCTGCACTTCAAGACTTCTAGAATTTCTAGACCTCTACATGTATAGGCTTCTAGACTTGTGGATGTCTATACTTCTAAAATTTTATATTTCTAGACCTCTGCACTTCTAGACATCTAGGCTTTGAGATTTCTACACAACAACACGTCTAGGCTTCTAGACTTCTCCATTTCTACACTTTTAGATGTCTAGATTTCTAGACTTTCATGCTTTTAGACTTCTAGATGTCTAGACCTTTAGGCTTCTAGACTTCTAGATGTCTAGACCTAGGGTTCAAGACTTTTACACTTCTACACTTCCATACCACACTTCTAAACTTCTAGGGTTGTAGGCTACTAGGCTTCCAGGCTTTAACACGTCTAGATGTCTAGACTGTTATGCTTCTAGACTTCTGGACTTCTACACGTCTATGCTTGTAGGCTTCTGGTCTTTACACTTCTAGACTTCTAGGGTTTTAGACTTCTTCACTTCTAGATATTTAGACTTCTAGATATCTAGGCTTCTAGGCTTCCAGGCTTTTAAACATCTAGATGTCTAGACTTCTAGACATCTACACTTCTAGACTTCTAGGCTTTTAGACTTCTTCACTTCTAGATATCTAGACTTCTAGGCTTCCAGGCTTTTACACATCTAGATGTCTAGACTGTTACGCTTCTAGACTTCTAGATTCTACACTTCTATGCTTGTAGACCTCTAGGCTTCTAGACTTCTAAAAGTCTAGGCTTATAGACTTCTTCACTTCTAGACATCTAGACTTCTAGATATTTAGACTTCTAAGCTTGTAGACTTCTAGGCTTCTAGACATCTTAACTTCTAGACTTATAGACTTATAGACTTCTAAATGTCTAGACTTTTAGACTTCTTCATTTCTACACTTCTAGACATTTATTATTATAGGCTTTTAGACATCTAGACAGCTAGACTTCTAGACCTCTTCACTTCTAAACTTCTAGACATCTAGACTTTTAGGTTTCTAGAACTCTAGATGTCTAGATTTCTAGGCTTTCAGGCTTATAGGCCTTTTGGCTTTTGGGCTTCTGGGCTTCTAGACGCTTCTACCATTCTAGACATCTGGATTTCTAGACTTTTGGACTTCCAGACTTCTAGACTTGGTTGATAAGTCAGGAACAACGTTGTTTTACAAGGCTTAACAGTCCGTCACACTCATCAGTACAGTCATCTCAGTGGATCAACATGTCTCTCCCACTAACCCATGCATAAAACTATAATGAACATGAGCAGTAACTGGGCTACCAGCACAAGCCTGTGTTCACAAATGTGCTCTCCTGGGATAATTGCATTATCCACAAAATCACCATTTGCACCTTATAACCTACCTATATTTTTTTTGTACTGACCACTTGAAATTCATGGACACTACTCTCTATCTCTTTGCTTGTTACTAGCAAAAAGAGGAGGGTTTTAGAAAGTTAATAGTACCAAAACTGTTTCAAAGTAAAAATTTGACAGAAGGCAGGTTTAAAGCCGTAGTCTTGAATCCTGATGTTCAAGTCTGGGTTATTAGATGTGGATGTCAGTGGTGTCAGATCCACCACAGGACCACCGCAGTGATGAAATCACAGTCTGAAGCAATAAGTATAATAATGTAAAAGTAAATAATGAAGCTTTAACTAACGCAGAACTGGTGCTCTGATTAACTCTAAATTCATGCTGAAATTCTTCCTATAAAACTTTTATTCTGCAGATGACAAAGCGTTCTTGTTTTACTGAAAAGGTTTATGCAGTATAAGGAGTTAGTTCTCTTGCATTGTCTCAGCATTGCTGCTTTGATGAAGGGAACTTTTGAGGGTTATCACCTATTTGTTTGCAAAAGCATGTAGAAGGAACAGAGGATAATGGGAGACCTTTTTCCATTTCTGCTATCAGACCCTTTTCATGACTTCTCTGGTGATCTAAATGAGCCTCCACCTCCTGTCAGTCTGTTCATTTCTACACAAAGATTTCATTTAGAGCACCACACGAACACATGAAATGTCCTCCCCGATCTTATTTCTTCTGGCATGTGTTTTCTAATTCATACCTGCTGTAAATCAGCTCAGCCAGAAGTGTTGTGGTAGCAGAACTGATGGTCTCCTCTCGCTTTATCTGGGATTTGAACAGTCACATGACTGGATGGAGGGAGTATAACAGGGAGCCTTCATTGCTCTAGAAAAACAAACCATTTCAACTAAACAGGAGTCTTGGTGTAGGTCTTACCAGTTTCAGAAAAACAAGAAGGAGCTAGGCCACGCTCAACAGCATGCTGCAGTTCTGCAGGAAAACAACAATTGCACAAGTCTAAAACACAAATATCCATAGGAGAGTAAAGAAGAAAGTCAATAATTTACAGAGAGTAAATTAAATGACCTCCATAACAAGTTAATCTGAAATGACTGTTTGACCTTCTCCTGTTTGATTTTTGTTTTATATTTGTTTTTTTACATGTTCTTAATTCTGTTGTGTTCTGTTTGTTCTCATGTTTGTGTTCAGCACTTTGGCCAACAACATTATTTTTACAGCGTGTTATGAACCAATCCAACTGTAGTACCCGAGGTCGGCGCTACAGTCAGCTGGCTCTGGTAAAGTGGACGATAGTGTGTTTTCAAGAATAAAACTGGTCTAAAATTAATAACCTGAAGTCAATCTTCAAAAAGTGAGAAGACAAGAATTAAAACATAATTGTCACTGAGAAGAGTAATGTTAAAAATAGTACTGACTGAAAACATTACCAAAAGTAAATAAATCTGATGTACTTTCTACCAAAAGCATTGGAAACTGATTTTAAAATAGTGAAAGAGCAAAGTTTGAAAAAAACAAAAAAATTTGCATTTCTGCCTGAACTTTTGACAAGAAGAGTACAGTCATGATCTTTAATGCTTCCACTTCCAGGAAGATTGGCAGCTGTCTGGAATGATTTCCATTTGTGAATAGTCCTTCACACCAAAGGATTATGGACTGTAATTTTATACAAATTGCAGTATAACAAACCTTATAATTGGCCAAATTGACTGACTGCAGCTTACCCTCTTAAATCCTTTAAATGCAGTAAGGGGGTATGTAGGGTTGCCCACACACTACTCGTGCATTTTCAATTAGTATTTAAACTAATATATAATTATTGGCATTGTTTTATAGGTTTTGTATTTTTATTTATCTGATGTCATATTTACTTCGTTTTAAGATGTTGTGTGGACCTGATTACTTGCTTTTATATCCTGTTATGTAAAACCTTACAAGATAAAGAATGTGTATTTAGCTTTTCTAACTACATATATTTTAAAGACGTGTGACAAATGTACGAGAACAGCATTAAAAAGAAAAACAAATTGTCAGTTTGAATGCGTTTTCATGGTGGGCAGAGCAAAATAAAGGCTGACAAACAGAACAATGGTTGTTGGCAAAGGAGCAGTTTGTGGCATTGATGCAATCTGCTGCAAGTTTGGCAGCAGCCGGCGAAGGAAAGCCGGGCGTAAGCTGCTGAGAGCTGCTGAAAGCTGCTGAGAGCTGCTGAGAGCTGCCAGGACTGCAGCAGGATCACATCTCAAATCTGCATCTCCAGCAGGCACACATAACACCACAGGGATCAGTTCACGCTGTCAGACAAGAAAAACTGTTCGGATGGAAGAGTTGCTCTTATTTTATCCTGGAGGCATGTCAAGATAAACGACCAAGAATCTACATCATTACTTTACTGCATTAAGTCTGGCTTTGTCACCATCATTGCTAAGTTAAGCAAAAAAAGTTAGGTCGCATTATTTCAAAAAGTCAATATCACCACGTAAATCCTGTTTTGTGTTAAAAAATACATTAAAAAAAAAGAATACAATCATCTGATCACACATGGTCTTAATATTAAAAAAAACGACCTGGAATGACCAACAGAACTTTATTCATCCTGCTGAGATCAGCATTCCAGCTTCAGGATTCTCTGCAGCTTCTCCAGTGTGGATCAGCTGAAGGAGCCTGGAGCCAGATTTCAAGAAGAATGTTGGCCTGCAGTCAAGCATCATGCAACACCCTAACACCTACCCGGAAGCAACGAGTCAGACCCAGCTGAATGTCCCAGGATCCCAGCGGCTAGACTAGACTTCAGTTTAAGAGTCCTGGTTTCAGTTCTAGTAGTCCTGATTTAAGTTCTGATATTTCTGGTTGCAGTTTTACTGCTCCTGGTTCTACTTCTACTAATCCAGGTTTCAGTTATATTAGTCCTAGTTTCAGTTCTACTAGTACTGGTTTTAGTTGTTTTATTCTGGGTTTCAGCTCTACTAGACCTGGTTCCTGTTCTACTAGTACTAATTCAGCTGTAGTAGTCCTGATTTTGCGATCGACTAGTTTTGATTTCAGTTCTACTAGTTGTGCTTTCTGGGATTCTAAAAAATCTTCCTATATTCAGTTGATTTTAATCTCCACATTTGCAGTCAGGTGACACTAAATGTCCTCCTGCTGTTGTATTGTTTTTCATAGAGCAGGAGGATAGTTTTTGTTTTGATGGAAAGATTCATCTTTGAATTAATGAAGCTCAGTGTTTGAGTGTGTTCATTTATGTTCAAAGAAACACTTTGAAAAGAACAACCGCACTGCAGAAAGTAACACAGTCATAACACCAAAAGGTTATATGAGTGTCAACATTGTTCACGACAATTTCAGCTTCAAATTCATTCCAGAAAGTAACTCATTTGCAGATCAAAGAGCAGCTGTAGAAAGTCTTTTGTCTGAACGTCAGACCACCTCTGAACACTCATTTATTCCATGATGCAAAACTCATGAATGTGAATTAAAAATGGAATTAAAAACAGACTTTTAGGGCCATTTTGTTAGAAAAATATGATTATAAACCTTTCAGGATAAAGTTCACAAAAGATCACAAAAAAAAATGTCTTTTGTGATAAAAAAATGTAAAAGAATCAAGTTGTTTTGTAAGTTTTAATGGGAATGAAGCTATTATTTTGCTCAAATAAAACAAATCAACCAATCAACCAAAACAACATCTGGAATAAGGATAAAAGAATTTATGCTGTAAGAACGTTGGTTAGGGTCATAGCTTAGCCGTACCAGAATAAGGCCAAAAGAGATGATGAACGAAATGTAAAGCAACATCAGTTACCCTCATACATTAACAGATAACAAAAGATTAAGTTTATTACCATTTGTTGTAATAAAATCACATTCAAAAACAGTTGCCAACAGTTAAACTGCAGTGTCAATATTTCACAGATAACCAATAGGGAAACCATGTCAACATAACTCCTGAGACACTTCGCCACATATAACATTAAAGCAGTATAAAAACTTAAATTCAATTTTTCACTGCAATTTTATTTATATAGCGTCTTTTACAACACAATGCATCTTAAGCTGAGTGCAACACATCTGCAGTGCTGCCGACAAGGAAATCAGCGTCTGCAGAGGTAGAACCGAGGTCACAGCCCTCAACTGCTTCACTATGTTCCTCTGTAAGAAGATGAAGAGCAACGGCCTCCCTAAATTTAGTGATAGCTTTATCGGATAGACACCTGCTAAAGTAATTCCTCCTATTATGCGTAACGCTGACAATGTTGAATTCAAACGTTATTAAATAGTGGTCGGATAGGAGGGAGTTTACATGTGACACTAACAGATTATCAAGTTCTACACCGTAGACGAGGACCAGATCAGGTTCTACACCGTAGACGAGGACCAGATCAGGTTCTACACCGTAGACGAGGACCAGATCAGGTTCTACACCGTAGACGAGGACCAGATCAGGTTCTACACCGTAGACGAGGACCAGATCAGGTTCTACACCGTAGACGAGGACCAGATCAAGAGTATGATTAAGACAATGCGTCGGTTCATTAACTTTTTGTAAAATCCCCATCGATTCTAGAAGAGAATCAAAAGCCAACTTAAGACTGTCGTTGTCAACATCCATATGAATGTTAAAGTCGCCCACTATGATGACTTTATCTGTACTGATCAATAAACTAGATCAGAAATCTGAGAACTCAGACAGAAACTCCAGACCAGCTCCAGCAGGAGGCCGGTGAAAAATCACTGCTACTCCTCCACCTCGACCTGTGCTTTGGAGAATATGATAATTAAAGTAACCGGGAGGGTGTTGATTCATTTAAACTAGCATACGCTTCTTGTAGCCACATTTATGATAAACAGAAAATTTTATTGTTTATTTATTGTTTTCTTCTTCTCTCTGTATCTCTGATGCTTTAACATCTATTAGTGGTCATTTTGAACATCACTGAAGCCAAATTCACCCTCCTCCTTTTGACTGTTTGCATCTTTTATTCTTTCTTCTGCAACTGCTTTACATTTCTTTGAGAATCTGTGATCTTCCTTTAATTTTGTATTTCAAGCAAGCACTCTAACTCTGCTCATTTTTATTTGATCCAGTTTTAATACAAAACTATTGATTACGTCAGACGTATACTTGCAGAGAGCCTCGTCGACAATGAAATAAGAAATGAGTCTGTAATTTTTCCTTGATCAAGGTATTGGCATTAAAACAGGACCTGTTTTTCTCCCAGAAGCTTCCAGTTTGTGTGTGAGAGGTTAAAGCAAGTCACTGCAGAGTAACTGGTTTTTCATGTAAAAATACATAGCTGGGCTGTTGTTTTGTGTCTTAACCAGATGGAGTTTGAGAGCTGCTGGTGATTCTCTTCAAACTCTTAAACCATGATTGGATTTTAAATTCCTGCTAGATTAGCGAAGATGTCAGTGGGAGGTGTGAAATGGGGGGGCGAGGCCGGGTAATGTGTCTCTGACTCGTCCTCCTCTTCACCATCACCCTGAACTCATACAGAAGGAAATGGATGAGATTATGTTTCAGACAGCAGCGGTGGCCCGATCGATGGCCACTCGGATGCCACCTTTACTCCCCAGGCATTTTAAATACTCATCTGTGCCTCTGAGTGGTTTTTTCAGATGCTAAATGGTTCCACTGAACTACCTACTCTTTTCAATTGATGCATCGACCGTGTTGAGCCATCCATGCATTAACCCGCTAAGCAGGAAACCACTCGTGTAATCTCACACGCACAAGACACTTTTATTACATGAAGAACAATAACGATCGTCGATAGACGATCATAGTGAAGATATCACCTCCTCCTCCATCAGCTGTCTGTCCTGCACAGCTGGCGACATAAAACACGTGGGCAATCATAAGTACACCCTCCCCCATAAAAGTTCTGGAACTTTTATAAAAAGTTGTTGGAACATTGCTGGAACTTTGGTGAAACGTTCTTGAAACATTGCTGGAATGTTGGTGAAATCTTGCTAAAACGTTAGTAAAACATTAAGTTTTTTTATTTTATTTATATAGCGCCTATAGTTGGTTTTCAGAGACCAGAACAGGAGCCCTATCAATTATTTCATAAACCACGGCAGGTAAAAACTCCCTTTTAAGAGGGTAGAAACCATGATGGGGACCTGGATCATAAGGGGGCATCAAGCACCAGGGGGGTCAACCGGCACCCGGTGGGGGCGCTGAGGCAGGGTTTGGGTGTCCGCCACCATCTGTTCTGTGTTTGGTGTTGGTCCCATACGGCCCTGCCCGGTGGCCATTGCTGCCCAGCCCTGGTGCCTGGCCCGTGGCTGTGGGTGTATGCATACGCACACAGCACCAGCAGGAGGCCGGTAAACTACCACCAACAAAACTGGCTTTGTTGATTTCCAGCTCGGCAGTTATAGACTGAGCGTGAGGCTTTCAAACGTATTATAATCGCATTTAGGTTTGGATTTTATTGTAAGACTGGAGTCGTAGATCGCCGCTACTCCTCCACCTCGACCTGTGATTCGAGGAATATGATAATTAAAGTAACTGGACGGCGTCGATTCATTTAAACTAACAAACTCTTCCTTTTGGAGCCACGTTTCTGTTAGGCAGAAAATGTCACTCCGGGTCTCAGTAATTAGATCGTTTACTAATAGAGACTTGGAGCTTAAAGATCGTATATTTAGTAATCCACATCTAATTGTTTGGTCTTTAGTTCGCACTAAATGCGTATTTGTTTTTATTTTTACGAGGTTATTTTGATTAATGCCTCTATCACATAGCGCCTCGTTGAAATGTCGAATGACATCGTTTATTTCTATGTTTTTATTGGCAGGCGATAGTCCTGGAGAAGCAGCAGAGAAGCGTGTAAGACTGCAGCTCTGCATCCCGGCCTGGACCCTGGATTGTCAGGGGGGGTCTAATAATATCAGTCAGATATGTCTGATAACTTTCCTGAATGTGTGATGACTCTTTCCAGCAGCTTCAGATGTGCTTTAAGGTCGCCGCTCTGGCCCCCGGGATGCACCTGACTACGGTCGCTGGAGTCGCCGATCACCAAGGTCGGTTTCTCAGCGGGTGTCGCTGAGTGGGGAAAAACGGTTGGAGGTGAAGCGGGTGCTGGTGTTCCGTGTGCCTTTGTTCAGGACGGCGCTTCCTCCAACCATCACCCAGCCGCCCTGACTGCCCGGCTGCTCGGGGGCTGCAGGGGGGCGGCTACCAGCAGCAGCTCCTGGCCGGTCCGCCGCTACTTCAGCCTCACGAGCTACCGAGTCTACCGGACTATGGTCTATTTGGTGAACCGGACCTCTAACTCACTGAGCCTCGCCTCCAAAGCTACGAACAAACTACATTTTATACACTTACCGTCTTCACTAAAGGAGGCAGAGGAATAACTAAACGTTTCACACACTGAGCAGTAAGAAGGAGAAACGGTGGGAGAGGAGGCCATGCTGAGAGGACAGGAGACGGTACCTGTACCGGTGACTGGTGGAAATGAAAGTTACAGAAGGGAAAAGGTGGAAAAGAACTTTACCACATGTACTGTTTTATTATCAGAAAGCCAGTTCAAATTAGAGTTACGTTTTCCAAGAATCAGAGCCCGTGCAGACAGCCACAGACCATGAACAACAAATAGGAAGCGACGCAATACGTTACCGCCAAAACCTGTGAGGTGATGAGTGGGGGTGGTGAAGGTCTAAACCAGACTGCACCCACCACTGTCTCGTCTTTCTTTGTTGCTCTTTTATGTCCCACCTTTTTCTAGTCTTTTCACACTCAAACCGGTGATCTTTGGCAGGGTCCCCCCGCTAATATAGTTAGACTGTCATGAGGGCTGGTGAAGGCAACGCACTCACACACATCTATGCGCACATAAAAAAAACAAAAAACCTCTGTTGCAAGATTAAAATGCATATATAGCTATTGGGTTCAATAGCTATATACCAAACTTGGTATTAACCATTAATATATGTTCAAAGAGGAGAAAACAACAGAGAGAGGAGAGACACAGACACACCGTCAAAGGTACTAAAGACCAGATCCATCAGTATAATTATCTGTTACCTGGAGAACTGAGAGTTTTCTGTCCATCAGACTGGTACCTGGTTAGTTGGTGGACTACAGAGACCACTATCTAAACAGGTGTAGACAGCAGACACTGAGGTGGTCAGAGGTGGGACTGCAGGTGAACATGTAGCTCCTGAGGCTCTGGCCTGCAAACATGTACAGAAGAGAAAAAGAGGAGACAGACCAGCACAACAAACTTGAGATGAAGAAAGGAAAGAGAAGGAGAGGAGAGAAGAAGGGTGAGGGGCAGCACTCAGTGCTGTGTCGTCGTGGTACGTTTGAACATGTGAAGGCGTACATCTGGCTGTCTCTGATGTTTGACGTCCAGATGGACAGCAAGTAGCCGGCCGCCTAATGAGCCGATTAACAGCAGAAGCTCACAGCCGCTCTGCTGCCGCTCTGCTGCCGCTCTCCAGACTCCCTCTTTACTGATGATGAGGAGCTAGGGTAGGGGATGATGTGGCAAGAATCCAGGAAGAAGAAAGGAAAGGCCGCAGGGGTCACGCCGGGTCACCATACAATCCACTTCAGACAACGGCCCAATGCTTCGCCCCGCTTCAAGAAGCCAGATTTATTCAATGCTGGTGGGTCGATGGGTGAGTGTTTCCGACAAAATTAAAAGTTTGAAAACATTTTACTGAAGCCAGTTTGTTTTTAAAAGAGTGCTCATTAAAAATGGCTCAGTAATTTCCAACAGAAAAGGTGTCCGTGTTGCATAATTAATGCGTATGCATGATGTTCAAACGTGGAAAATTTGAATTTAGTTTTCTAAAGAGGCTTTATGGAATTTCCTTGTGAGGGAACTTTAAATAAAGCTGGATGGGCCAGAGGGCAAATACAACCTGTGGCCGCTCGTTAACCTATCATACACTTAGAAACCGCCTTGTTAGGGAGGGTTAAGCATCATTTCAATTTTCAATTTCAATTTTATTTATATAGTGTCTATTACAACACAAGTTGTCTCTAGGCGCTTTCCAGAGACCCAGAACATGGCCATGACCCCCGAGCAATTATTACATAAACAGCGGCAGGAAAAACTCCCCTTTAAGAGGGAAGAAACCTTGAGCAGGACTTGGCTCATGAGGGGGGACCCTCCTGCTGAAGGCCAGCCGGGTAGAGCAAGAAGTAAGAAAGAATAGAGACATAGAGACACCGTCAAAGGTACAAGACAGGATACAATAGTAACTATCATCAGTAGTCCAATTAGACTTCTGTGAATATGGGTGATATATGGATAGACGGTGATACAAGGGGATGAGGACTGCAGGTCGGGATGTCAGCAAGTATCCAACAGACATCCACACAGACAGGTGGAGGCAGACACTGGGATGGTCAGAGGTGGAACTGCAGGTCAGCAAGCAGCTCCTGAGGTTCTGGTCTGCAGAACATGTACAGAAGAGGAAAAGAAGGACCAGACAAGCACAAAAAACTACCAGAACAATGGACCACAATTAAGTTTATGGGATATTGTTAATAAATGAGGATTGAGGTGAAGAAGAGACAGAGAAGGCAAAGAGAAACAGAGGAGGTGAAAGGCACCACTCAGTGGATCATGTTGGTGCCCCCCTGCAGCAGAGGCCTACAGCAGCATATCTACACCGAAGCTGTTTAAGATGAGCTGCTCTAATCTGGTCCTGCAGCTGCAGCTTTGACTACTGGTCCTGACACATTAAGGTACTAAATATACACTAACTATATGCTTTATTAAACAGCAATGTTTTAAGTTTAGTTTTAAAGGTGGAGGTGGTATCAGCCTCCTTCACCCAAACTGGAAGTTGGTTCCAGAGTGATGGTTCCTGGTAGCAGAAGACCCGTCCTCCAGATCTACATCTGGATCTTCTAGGAACTACGAGTAAACCTGCACCCTGAGAACGGAGAGCTCTATTAGGAACGTACGGTTCTATCAGGTCTTGCAAATATCGCGGCGCTAGGCCATTTTGGACTTTATATGCAAGTAATAAAATTTTGAATTGGATTCTAAATTTTACGGGGAGCCAATGGAGGGAAGCTAAAACTGGAGAGACGTGGTCTCTCTTGTTGATTCCTGTCAGCACTCGCGCTGCTGCATTTTGGATCATCTGGAGGCTGTTAAGAGAATTACTTGGACATCCAGCCAACAACACGTTACAGTAATCTAGTCTAGAAGATACGAACGCATGAATTAGTTTTCCAGCATCACTCTGCGAGAGGATGCTCCTGATCTTTGCGATATTACGGAGGTGGAAAAACGCAGTTTTACAAACCTGATTAATATGCTGTTTAAATGACAAATCCTGATCGAATATAACGCCAAGGTTTCGCACAGTTTTACTGGAGGCCATCGCAAGACCATCTAATCCCTTCCTAAGCTGTTTGGGACCACAAACAACATCCTCTGTTTTATCAGAATTTAGTAGCAAAAAATTTCTGGACATCCAGTCCTTGATGTCCTTAAGACACATCTGAAGTTTGTCTAATGGTTCTGTTTCATCTGGCTTCATAGACAGATACAGCTGTGTATCATCAGCATAACAATGAAAATTAATGCCGTGGTTCTGGATAATACTTCCCAAGGGCTGCATGTATAAACTGAACAGGATTGGGCCTAGCACTGAACCCTGCGGGACACCATAGCAGACCCTCATCTGTACTGAAGAAACCTCATGAACATGAACAAACTGGAATCTATCAGACAGATCTGATTCAAACCAGTCTAGAGCGGTCCCTTTAATCCCAACAACATACTCTAGCCTCTGCAGTAAAATGCTGTGATCTAAAGTATCAAAAGCAGCACTGAGGTCCAGCAGAACCAGTATGGACACTAATCCATCATCTAAGGTCCAGCAGAACCAGTATGGACATTAACCCATTATCTGAGGTCCAGCAGAACCAGTATGGACACTAACCCATTATCTGAGGTCCAGCAGAACCAGTATGGACATTAACCCATTATCTGAGGTCCAGCAGAACCAGTATGGACATTAACCCATTATCTGAGGTCCAGCAGAACCAGTATGGACATTAACCCATTATCTGAGGTCCAGCAGAACCAGTATGGACACTAACCCATTATCTGAGGTCCAGCAGAACCAGTATGGACATTAACCCATTATCTGAGGTCCAGCAGAACCAGTATGGACATTAACCCATTATCTGAGATCCAGCAGAACCAGTATGGACATTAACCCATTATCTGAGGCCATAAGAAGGTCATTGGAGACTGGAACCAGTGCTGTTTCTGTGCTATGATGCATCTGAACCCTGACTGAAAAATTTCAAATAGATAATTTCTATACAAATGCTCACACAGCTGCTGCAACGACCTTTTCCAGAATTTTAGAGATAAATGGAAGGATGGAAGATTTCCGTCTATAATCTGAGGTTTCTGCTAAAAAATGACATGCCCACTCTAAAACAAGTTTCTCAGTGACTACAGGCTGTATTTAAATAAATCTGGAATGAAAATGAAGGAAAAGCAAGAGATTCTAGAAGAAAAGTGAAATATGAAGTATAAATATTATCAGAGCGGACAAAATCAAGGTAAACAGCAGAAAAAAGACTACATTGAGTTAAAAGACACTTTTAGAGCTTATGTCTGTCTGGATTCATGAACCTAAAAACAAGATTGATGTTCCTGATGAGAAACAGAGTTTTTCGAGGTTTTCCAGATGAATGTTTAGACACTTTTGTTACATCAGGTCATACCGGTGTCATTGTCAAGTTTCTTTAGGAACTAAATTATAAAACTGCTTTTGTTGGTACAAATGTCATTAAAGTGTATTAATTCTTTAACTAGAACAGTTTTGAGTTTGCTTGTATCGGTGCCGTCTTCAGGATGTTCGAGCGCCTCCATGTGGAGCGGCTGAGACAGCGGCCGCTGTCTCAGGAGCAGCGATGGACCTGGAAGATTGACACCTCCGTGGAATCTTAACAGCCAATCAACCGCATCCATATCACCTCAGACAATTTCCAGTCAGACTGATTTTTAAAAAAAAAAAAGATGTTTTCTGAGAAATCAGCTAGAAGATTTTGTCGTTTAGACAGAATGACTTAATTTAATCTCAGAGTCTTTGATTCTAAGAATCTGGAGGAGGTTTCCTCTGGAATCCTTTTGATGGTGAAACACCAAGGAGACTGCAGAAAGTGAATTTGTTTTTGGTAGTTCAGTGAGCTTTTGTAGTAGTGCTCATCTTTACACCATTACAATCTGGGAAGTTTGTGTTTACGCGTTTACGTGATTAAACTCATTTTCTAACTCTGGATCCAAGGTTGTTGTTTAGGAAGACGTTAAAGTCTTCGTGAAGTATGATCCTGATGCAACTTTCCTCCTTCAGGGAAGTCTGTCAGTGTCCACCGTACTTTGGTAACCACTTGTAGTGAACTCCCTCTTTGAAACTGCTGGTGGACAAAGATGATCTGCCAGTTAACAGAAGTATGGTGACTCAGCGGTCCTGTTCAGAGCGTCAGATGAAGCTGTTTTTCCTCCCTCACAGGCCAGTCTGATTGAGTTGGGAACAAGTCTTGATTTGGAACACCGACAACTCCAGCAGATCCTCACTCTTAGCTTTAACAGCTAACATCAAGCCTGGAGATGTTTTTCTAGCAACTTTAACCCGTAGTGTCAGAGAAGCTCTACAGGCCTTTGAACCTGATTGATGCAATAAGTGATAACTGGGTTGAAAGGGTTGCAGCCCCTCTCCTCAGACTCCTCAATTAAACCAATTAGAAGAACGCAGCTCAAACTCTCCAACCGCCACCTCCATCAGCTCATCCAGTCTGTCAGACGCCGTCTTTAAAACTAAAGATCCGGCCAATAAAGGTCGTTGACTGTTCACTGAATGATTCTGTCATCAACCATCAGTTATATTGTTTTGTTAAATGCAAAAGCAACCATTATCAGCCATTTTTGATGGTCTGTTAAAGGTTTTTCTTTAAATGTAAAGAAATATTAAATGTCAAAAGTAAGCGGAATATTAGCACAGAGAGCACAGTAGCAATTTTTAAAATGTGTGTTCATGCAATAATTACCGCCATCCACCACAATGCTGATCAAAGATCAAAGATGATCAAAGATCTAAGCTTGACAGCCGTCCTGCAAAGAGTTAGTCTGGTTCCTCTGGATTCAACTTTGACTTCCAGGAGATGGAAGTTCCAGGAGAAGTTCCAGGAGGTGGAACCATAGACTGTATACAAATATCTGGACACGCCCCCTGCAGCGTCTTCCAGAAGTCACTGAAGCATTTTCAATGTGCTACTCCACAACGCTGTGTTGGCATCAATTGACTCCACCTAAGTAAGTAAGAACATTTTTATTTATTATTTATATAGCATCTTAAAAGATAAAAGCCACAAAGTGCTTCAAAAATACAACTTTCACAAGTTTATCCAAAAATGGGCAAATGAGTGGAAACTGGAACTGGAACTGGAACTGGAACTGGAACTGGAACCCAACTCAGCTCAGCCACCACAAGATAGCTATTCTAGCTCAGGCTAACATATCAGACCCTAGTGGTCAGTATAGGAACCGAAGGTGATGATCTAGACCCTAGTGGTCAGTATAGGAACCGAAGGTCTGGATCCAGACCCTAGTGGTCAGTATAGGAACTGAAGGTCTGGATTTAGGCCTTAGTGGTCAGTATAGGAAACCGGAGGTTTAGATCTAGACCCTAGTGGTCAGTATAGGAACCAAAGGTGTGGATCTAGACCCTAGTGGTCAGTAGAGGAAGCAAAGGTCTGGATCTAGACCCTAGTGGTCAGTAGAGTAACCGAAGGTGTGGATCTAGACCCTAGTGGTCAATAGAGGAAGCAAAGGTCTGGATCTAGACCCTAGTGGTCAGTAGAGTAATCGAAGGTGTGGATCTAGGCCCTAGTGGTCAGTAGAGTAACCGAAGGTGTGGATCTAGGCCCTAGTGGTCAGTATAGGAACCGAAGGTGATGATCTAGACCCTAGTGGTCAGTATAGAAACCGAAGGTCTGGATCCAGACCCTAGTGGTCATTATAGGAACCGAAGGTCTGGATTTAGGCCCTAGTGGTCAGTATAGGAACTGAAAATCTAGATCTAGACCCTAGTGGTCAGTATAGTAACCGAAGGTGATGATCTAGTCAATAGTGGTCAGTAGAGTAACCGAAGGTGTTGATCTAGGCCGTAGTGGTCAGTATAGGAACCGAAAATCTAGATCTAGACCCTAGTGGTCAGTATAGGAACCGAAAATCTAGATCTAGACCCTAGTGGTCAGTATAGGAACCGAAGGTGATGATCTAGACCCTAGTGGTCAGTATAGAAACCGAAGGTCTGGATCCAGACCCTAGTGGTCATTATAGGAACCGAAGGTCTGGATTAAGCCCCTAGTGGTCAGTATAGGAACTGAAAATCTAGATCTAGACCCTAGTGGTCAGTATAGTAACCGAAGGTGATGATCTAGTCAATAGTGGTCAGTATAGGAACCAAAGGTCTGGATCTAGACCCTAGTGGTCAGTAGAGGAAGCAAAGGTCTGGATCTAGACCCTAGTGGTCAGTAGAGTATCCGAAGGTGTGGATCTAGGCCCTAGTGGTCAGTAGAGTAACCGAAGGTGTTGATCTAGGCCGTAGTGGTCAGTATAGGAACCGAAAATCTAGATCTAGACCCTAGTGGTCAGTATAGGAACCGAAGGTGATGATCTAGACCCTAGTGGTCAGTATAGAAACCGAAGGTCTGGATCCAGACCCTAGTGGTCAGTATAGGAACCGAAGGTCTGGATTTAGGCCTTAGTGGTCAGTATATGAACCGAAAATCTAGATCTAGACCCTAGTGGTCAGTAGAGTAACCGAAGGTCTGGATCTAGACCCTAGTGGTCAGTAGAGGAACCAAAGGTCTGGATCTAGACCCTAGTGGTCAGTAGAGTAACCAAAGTTGTGGATCTAGGCCTTAGTGGTCAGTATAGGAACTGAAGGTCTGGATTTAGGCCTTAGTGGTCAGTATAGGAAACCGGAGGTTTAGATCTAGACCCTAGTGGTCAGTATAGGAACCAAAGGTCTGGATCTAGACCCTAGTGGTCAGTAGAGGAAGCAAAGGTCTGGATCTAGACCCTAGTGGTCAGTAGAGTAACCGAAGGTGTGGATCTAGGCCTTAGTGGTCAGTATAGGAACTGAAGGTCTGGATTTAGGCCTTAGTGGTCAGTATAGGAACCGAAAATCTAGATCTAGACCCTAGTGGTCAGTATATTGTCAGTGTTTATTATGCATCAATAGGGACCCCTGCTGGGTTTTGGAGTCCATGCCCAATGAGGCCTTAAAAGAGGCTTTATCACCTAAATATCATAAATGGAGAAAGCCTGCTGGGATTTTGAATCATTGTTGATTTCAAACCATGTGGTCAGGCCTTACAGCTGATGTTAGGCCTCTCTCTATGTTCAACACATGGCTGTGGCCCAACAATAGATCTGCTGCTGTAGACCGGCTGCAGGGAGACCCCAACATGATCCACTGACCTGCAGTCCCACCTCTGACCACCTCAGTGTCTGCTGTCTACATCTGTTTAGATAGTGGTCTCTGTAGTCCACCAACTAACCAGGTACCAGCCTGATGGACAGAAAACTCTCAGTTCTCCAGTTAACAGATGATTATACTGATGGATCTGGTCTTTGGTACCTTTGATGGTGTGTCTGTGTCTCTTCTCTTTACTTCCTGTTCTACCTGCTGGTCTTCAGCAGGAGGGTCCCCCCTTATGATCCAGGTCCTGGTCCAGGTTTCTTCCCCCTTATGATCCAGGTCCTTGTCCAGGTTTCTTCCCTTTTAAAATGAGGGTTTTTACCTGCCGTCGTTTATGTAATAATGTATCGGGGTCATGTTCTGGTCTCTGGAAAGATCCTGGAGACGCTGTATAAATTAAATTGAATTAAAATGTTACTATGTGTTTTCCAAGTTCAACTGCTGACCACAGTGATGACTGGAATAGGAGGGAAATAAAAATCTTACAGGACAAATATCAAAATTAGAGGCAGTGAAACATTTGTGAAAACGGTAAAGCAACAGGATTGAACACGTGTCACAACGTTCCAGACATTTCAAGGGGCTGAACAGACGGCATCAGCGTCAGGGTCTGGGCCAAGTACATATGAGGAGATGGAGTTTGGGTGTGGCCAGTGGTAGTGGTGAACACCTCAGAGTTCTGGAGGTGTGTGCACCTGCTGATCATCAGTTCTGGAAGGATCAGCACCTTATCCTCTTAAATCCTAAAAAAAAGAGATGGCGGTGCTTTGGAATGCCCACTCCTTACATAAAAAAAAAACAAAAAACAATAATGGCACAGTGATTAATGTTTGTCAGGCAAAGTAATAACTCCTACTATCAGACTGGTTAAGCTTGAGATACACAATTCCATTTACAAAATGTGTGAATTTACAGACTAGGTAAAATCAAAGACAAATTCTGCTGTAACATTTTGTTTATTTGCTGTTAATCTTTAGCAGTTTAATAAATAATGCATTTGACATGTGATAAAGTCTGCAAGCACCAGAGAGATGTGATGCAAGTCTGTGCAAAATATGAAATAAAGACCAGGGATCAAAGACTGACGGAGAGCATAGGGGGTGTTTCCTTCTGTCCAGCAATTGATTGATTTTTAATAAAATTGACTTTAACCTTCAAATAGTGTTTGTCAAATTTGACCCGTTTTGAAACTTCACAGCAGTACATCTAAACCTACACGACATTCTTTTCATAAAGCGGGTTTATAAAATAGATGGTTGGGTTTTATGTCTTTTGAAAAACAGGAAATATTACTGTTTGATAGTTTATAGGGTTCACTTCTCAGTCCTCAGTGTTCCCCACCAGGGGGCGACATGGAGCAACAGATCTGCAGGAGGGTGGACTCTAGCAGGTGTGCATTGCCCACCTGTAGACCATCAAGCCTCTTCAGACAGAGACAAGAGAAGCCTGTTTCCAGGCCTTTGGTGCAAGACTGTTGCTGTACTGTGGGTACCGCCACAGGCAGTTCTGGACCTAAATGGTGCACTCTCCTGGCTTCCGTTTGACCAACTACAAACCCTTCGTGAAGATTCTGGCCTCAAGTCTCCTCTTCCTTCCTCCCTTCAGCTACAGTTTTGCTTGCGGGTCAGGTATTTGAGGAAAAACATGACAATAGATGTCTTTTAGGTTTTATGTCAGTTGTTTTAGAAGGAAAAATAACATACTTCCAGCTTTCTAAAAAAAAAAAAAAAAAAGGAATTGGTCATTTATTTTGTGAGTTATGCTACTTTTAGATGTTCTAAATATATCATGAGTTCCGCATTTTGTCTTAACAGTCCCTGTTATGAAATTTTTTGTTTGGCTCAAAATTGACTTGAGCCTTAGTGTGAAGGAGTGTGTGAGAGTTAAAGGTGGAGGAGGTGATGGCTGGAGCGCTTGAGATCAATTTTGAAAGCAAACAACCAAAAAGCTCCAACTCCAGAGTCAGACATCCAGAAGTCATGAATGGATATGTGTAAGGCTAAAAACCCATTACCTATAAACATTTTATAGGGCTGAGGAGGCAAATGAGTGACATCTACAATGCTTATAGAACCAGTACATGAAGATTGGAAAGGACGTGTTCTTCTGTTGGTAATGTGTAAAGAAAGTGAGGAAACTCTCACGTCCTGAACGGTTTAACAAAAAGACCCAGGCTTCAAAGAGTTGGGTTAAAACAAATCAACAGGAACATATTCGTTGTGACAGAAGCATCTGTAGAGCTCCAGACAACAAAGTGAGAACTCAAAGAAAAGCAGGTGGCTACTGAGAGATAAAGGCGTCCAATTCAACTGATGCTTTTAGAGGATGCTGAACAAGAAAGCATCCAAAACAAGCACAAAAACAATCAGTTCTGCAGCAGTAAATGAACCATGTGGGGGTGAAATGTAATTATGTTTATGCAGCTACTATATTTCTGAGAAATTGAATAAGATATTTGAGTTTGAATTCCAAACCATAAAAGGCTGGGAGAAAGGCAGAGCGCTCATCTTTTATTTTCAGACTCTTTAATTGAGGTTATCCAGAAAACAGGAAACAAAATCACCAGAACAAGACTTGTGACTGTTCAAAGAGGGAATCTGTAGAGTAATATCGGTTATAACTTTGGTTAATGATGTCATGGACAAAAGTGGCAGAGAACCGTGAAAACCAACCAACTACACAACTGCAGTTCTTTTCATGGAGTCCGAGTGTTCTTATTTATCAATTGCTTTGTTCTTCTGACAAGAACCAGATATTCCACCGACAGTCCCGCAATATTCCAAACAATTCTGGAATGTTCCACTACTGTTCCAACAGTGTGTAACATTCGGCCCAATACATCCGTTAAAGGACTGAGGACATACACACGGGGGTCGTAAGAAGGCT
>CM026198.1:651713-666713 GCA_014839995.1 Xenentodon cancila
TACAGACCCGTCTGACTCCAAAGCCCTCAGCATTGTGAGAGACCCCACCCACCCGTCACACAGCCTCTTCAGTCTGCTGGCATCAGGGAGGAGGCTGCGGACCCTCCGGGCCAGAACCAGAACCAGAACCAGCAGACTGAAGGACAGTTTCGTCCACCAGGCCGTCAGGACGCTGAACACTCTCCCTGCTCTTCCACCGTTTCCCTCCCCCCCCCTCACTCCCTCTGATCTCTGTATCTGCACCAGGCACTTTTGGCAGAACTGGACCACCGTCTTTGCACCAGGTCACTTTAATCAAACCGAAAAACTGCTGTACAAATGTCATGTCATAACTTCTTTCTTGTCTCTTTTTAACTTGCACTTTGTGTTTAAAATGTATTTATTGTGTAGCACCGAGGGTTTGAGGGTAACGTAATTTCGATTCTCTGTATGTGTCTCACATGTGGTAGAATTGACAATAAACTTGACTCTGACTATCTAGAGTAAAAGGAAATTTCCCTTTGTGCAGATGCCAGCAGCAGATGTTTGCATGTCTTTCTTAAACACTCGTTAATTCAGAAGTCTTCAGCGTGGAGTTGGTTTGGTGTTGAGGAAGAGTCTTCAGAGGCTGCAGTTGGTGAGTAAATGGCCTCAGGTCAGACTCCCTGATGTTTTATGTCCAGTCATCCCAAGAATGAACAAATGACGGTACACCAGAAGCTGAGGATGCTACAGGTCTCCTGGGGGGGGCGGAGGCTGTCTTCTGGCTTCCTGTGGTTCATGTTAGTGTCAGTGAGACTGAACATCTCTGGGTTGAAGCTGAACGCTGGACAGTAATTACAGAGAGGCAGTTCAGCTCACCGACAGGACAAAGCTGAGAACCTGGCAGGAAGCATGGACAAAGCTTTTAACCCACAATCCAACTCTTCATTCGTACAAACGTTTGGACCTGAGTGCAACCTGGGGTTCTCGGTTAACCACTAGGGTCTGGATGCAGACATGCAGTTGCTCTAACGACCACTAGGGCTCCAACAGTGACTTCATCTCTATTGACGTCCATGTTAAAATGTTCAGCTTTACAGCAGAAACAGACATATTTACAGTCTGGTACAAAAACAGTTTTGGTCTCCGTAGTTACATTTCACATCCATTACAACAGTTTGAGGGATTTTAGGTACATCATGTAAAATTATATTAAGTCACTCATGTTTTTTTGTTTTTTTTTTTTCCCTTTCTTTCTTGTCAGTGTGGACATCGTGCACACGCTGGTTGTACGATGCACAAAATTAGTCTCTGCTTTTAACCCATCAACTAGTTTCACTAGTGAGCAGTGGGGCTGCTAGAACCAGCGCCCGGGGAGCAGTTGGGAGTTAAGGGCCTTGCTCAGGGGCCCCCAGTGATTTACCATCTGGGCTTGAACCTGGGTCCTCCACACCCAAGCCCACCACTGTAACCACTAGGACACCACTCCCTTGTACACTCCTGTATAATTAGTGGTGAGTTTCCTGATGGGATGCTGGCTATTGGTTAGCTGATAGTTTTAGCAACTTCGCAGTGTTTTGACTTTTTAAAAATTTCATGTCTGGAGAAGATAGATTTCATGTGTAATCACACAATCAGCTGTTATGCTGGAAAGCAGTGCATTTTCTGGATAGTTTCACAAACAGTCTGACCAGCAGATAATGTTTCTCATCCAGGTGGAGCAAGTCAGTTTCCGCTTTTCGCCAAGGTTCATTAGATAGAGCCTGTGGTGACCACGGACCTTTCTGCTTAGTATGATGTTTGAGACGTGTTTCACAGCTTCAGCCCAACTCGCCAGTGTCTGTTTATTCCAGGCCAATACACTGCTGTTCTGGCTCTTCTCTTACATTTGTCCACTCCAAGATGTCCCTCCTGCAGTCTATTTAGTGGTGTAATCAGGCTCACATGTATTTGACCATCTCTGCAGAGCTCACTGGTGTGGCACTCTGTACCGGTACCCTGGACAGAGCGTCAGCCATCATAAAGTGATGGTGGTGACATTTCACTGAGGTTTTCCTTGACGATGGAGATGAATGCTTGTGATCCATCTCTGCCCCAAACTGTGGTAGGCCATAGACATAACTGTGGAACTTTTCAAATCCATACACAAGTCCTAAGCATGCTTTTTCGATTTGTGCATACCGACATTCGGTTGTCCTCGCCCATGATGCATAGGCAACTGGCCTTCGATCTGTGTTATCAGCCTGTAGCAACACTGCTCCAATCGCATTCCTGGAGGAGTCAGTGGGAAAGTCTTTATCCTTTTGGACGGATAGAAAAATGTCAGCGCTAGTTCTGTTGTGAGAGTGGTTTTCAGTGTTTTCCACTCCTCTTGATGACTGCCAGTCCACTTAAACACTTGTGGTGCAACAGCTGTCTGAGGTGGACTGCATTTGTTGATAAAGCTGGTATGAACTTTGCAATGAAACGCATTAGTCGCAGCACTCTCAACACACCTTGCTTATCTTCAGGCCTCAGCATCTGCTGTATAGCACTCACCTTGCGGCTGTCAGGCTTGATTCCTGCACTCGATATCTTGTCTCCCAGAAAGATGATTTCTTTCACGCCAAACTGACATTTTGCTTTGTTCAGCTTTAATCTGTTCTTTTTGATGTTCTCCAACACTCTGATGAGTCTCTCATTGTGCTGCTCCACACGGCGACATCATCCACGTACACCCGTGCTCCTTCGACTCCTGCATCATATCAAGGCTGCCCCCCCGAACACTCTCCCAGCTCTTCCTCCATTTCCCTCCCCTTCAAAAGGAATATGCGATTTATTTGTTTCTCCTATCGTTTACTAAATTTATAAAAAACTGACCCCCAGATAAACAATTTTGTACTTTGTGACCTTGTTCTTTCGGCCCATGGTTGCTTGAGTCAAATAGCAGTGAACAATACGCCTCCATGTCCTCCAACCTTCCAGTGCCCCCCCCCCCCCCCCCCCCCCCACCGTATCCATCTGCTAAGATCTCCAGAGTTGTGCAGCTGAACCCCCAGGATAGGAGGGGTTGGACCCACAAACTTTCCTGCCTGGTTGCTGGTCACCGTTACATCCTTGTTAACAAACACTCACCTGTGTGGAGGCAGAGCTTCTGTTTATATGAGATTCCATGTTCCTGTTCAAGTACACAGACGCACAGAGAAGAGCCAGTCATGTGATCAAACACCTTCTGCAATTTGGAGATTATATTCATCAGGATGTAGAAGTGAGACAGCTGGTTCTTGAAGGATCTCAGAATGAGCTCAATGCAACCTTGAACACCTAATGTAACATCCATCATGACCCGGCTCCTGCAGGAGGGTGACAAAGTACACACAGGCATTTTAAGAATCCTATTGTCAGAGCTTAGTCGAATCCATTTAAAAGTTGAATTTTTTAGTCACTTTGAATCTCATATCATGTTTCAAGTTGAACTGGAAGCCTCATCGTAGTGACTTTATCTATACTTGTTCATGCAGATGTGCAATTTGTGTAAATAAAAAAAAAAAAAAAAAAAAAAAAAAACGGTGGCTGCTTCATGGAATAACACTGCAACACAAAAATCACCACCAAACAAAACTGCAACACTCTCACCGGATCCGCGGAGCCTATAATCCCCCTTTGCGCTGATCTGGTTGAAGGTATATTTCCTCCACTCCTGCCAGCGTTCCAACAAGAGGATCCAACTGAGACGCAGTCCAGGTGCAGGTCTCTGACAAAGGTATCCGCAATTCCCCTCCTCGGGATTGGAAACGATACAGTATCCTGGGGTGGAGGTCCAGTGTTCAATGGGCCTCCTGAGACTCCTTGTGCCACACCTTATATCCCTCCTGTTGAGTCCACACCTGTCTCCCATTTCCTTAATTGCAGGAGTGCCTCCCTCATAGTCACATGTTGACTGATTTAAAGGGATATCTTGCTTTTTCTACCCCTTTACCAGTGAAACACAAAACTATATATACACACAACATGGTGCCATCTACATAGATCAACCGTTACTGGCATTTATTGGCAAGGGTACATACATGTAACATCGTTACAAGCTCATGATCGCAGCGAGAGCTTCATTGCGTAGCGTAATGAATATAAAATTGCAAGACTATAAATCTGTCTTTTTCTGCAGCGTGGGATAAGAACAACTGTACATTAGTTTTGTTTTGCATTACTGTCTTTATGTAACTACTTACTTGCTGCAAGAATTAACACTTCCACCTTTTTGAATTTTTAACACTCCTGAGTTTTGTTAAATTTTCTAACTTTATTTTTGTAATTGTTGGGAGTCAAATCATAGTTAAAATTAGATGAACTGCACAGCCTTTCTTGCTTCCTCTTGCTTCTCTTGTTTCGTTTCCTGCTTTCCTTTATCCTTTCCAATCTTCCTTGGCCCCACAGAGGGGAAACAGCTGTTCAGTGTTGCTTCCTCGAACAAAACTGCATTTTGTTTGAGCCTCTGGGCCACATCTGGCCCATTTGCACCTCTGGCAGTTTCCAAAATCTATCCAGAAGCCCCAGAGGCCAACTGTGCATCTCCACAGAACTCAGATTAGTCGAAAACCTTCGTACTATCTTTTAAATTATAGACGCAATCATTTTCAATAAAGTGGCTGTACAACAACATGTAAAAAATTTTTCTTTGATGAACTGAAATCAACAATAAGGAAGAAATCTATATCGGTATCTATGTAGACCTACCCAGGTCCTGGAAGTCCACCACGAGGCACAGAGAGGACAGCGTCTGCTGGTTTTAAAATCCTCCTCAGGATCTTACAGTTACAGTTTTTGTTTTTATGCAGATTTTTTTTTTTTTTTTTTTGTTGAAGAGAAAAATAAGGAAAACCTGTTAAAGAAAAGAATTCACGAGGACACGTGTGCAGATGTGGATAAATGTCCTGTCAGGTGAGCTGGTTGCTGCTGGATTTAAACTGGTTTATGCTCTGTATTTCCTGTAGATTCATTTCTTTCTACCACACCCCTCCCTGAAGGAAAACCCCAGACTAAAACAAAACAGGTCAACTTTAGTCCTAATCAAAAACGGGTCAGGAGCGTTTCTGTCTGTTTTCCTTAGATCTTTGTTGTCACTTTTAAACAAATCAGCTTTGTCTCTAGTTCTTGTGATATTTTGTTACTAGATTGCTCCGTCAGACCAACAGTTACAGTAAACAAGAATCTACATCAGCCTACGTTTTCCAGATGAGTTTAAAATAAAAAAGAACACGGAGTTACCTATTTAAAAATAAACCTTAGTCTGTGCAAAGAAACTATTATCACAGTATTAATTAGTGGCTGCAGTGATCCTGTTTTCTGCTGCAGATCTTTAAACTACAGTTTCTTTCAAATGTGTGCTCCATGTTCACCTATTTTCAAGGCAACAGCAGGAAAGATGATCTAAACTAGGGGGTGAACATCCAGCATTAGTCTGACTTAATCCAGCGAAGAAACCTACAGCTCCTGTACCGGCCTTTAGACTCCGGTACCAGACCCGCGGATCCTGTACCGGCCTTTAGACTCCGGTTCCAGACCCGCGGATCCTGTACCGGCCTTTAGACTCCGGTTCCAGACCCGCGGATCCTGTACCGGCCTTTAGACTCCGGTTCCAGACCCGCGGATCCTGTACCGGCCTTTAGACTCCGGTACCAGACCCGCGGATCCTGTACCGGCCTTTAGACTCCGGTTCCAGACCCGCGGATCCTGTACCGGCCTTTAGACTCCGCTTCCAGAGCCGCGGATCCTGTACCGGCCTTTAGACTCCGGTTCCAGACCCGCGGATCCTGTACCGGCCTTTAGACTCCGGTTCCAGACCCGCGGATCCTGTACCGGCCTTTAGACTCCGGTTCCAGACCCGCGGATCCTGTACCGACTTTCGATTGACAACTGGTTATAGTTAATTATGAGCTGTCATCACTGTTGTTGTAACTTCTGAGTTGTAAGTAAAGATGAAACTGAATAAAATCATTGTCAGCTACCGGATTCAATTGTTTCAGCTTAGCTGTAAACAAGGCAGAGAGAGTAAAGGATTAGTCCTCAAGTCCCCATAAATAATCATGAATACACCTTTTAATACTCTGGCGTTTAACCTTGATCAGTAAACACAAAATTCATTTGTTTGGCTGGTCTGCAATGTAGGGAAGTGGTGACACCCACCTGTCTGATCAGGTTAGTGATCCCTTCAATGATACTGAGTAAGAAAGTCAGTGATCATCAACAGCTAAAACCGCCAGAATCAGGATTAAGTAGTCCAAGATCCACGCTGAACTGTAGATCTGTCAAAAGTCTTCACAATCGAGCGCCTGAAGCTGGATTTATACTCAGACTCAAAGCTACGGCGAAGCTACAGCAGTGCTGGAGAAAAAGATCATATACTGCCTCCTAGCTGCCAATTGTGTAATTACAGAGCAACAGCAACAATGCAGAAGTATAAATGCCAGAGATGGTGAAGGCGCCGTGCGTAGCTGCCACACAGAGGATAAAGCAGGCGTTGCACCAAGAACCTGCTGGTCGCAGTCATGAAGAACTAAGCAGAGCGAAGATGTTAATCTCTGTCCCTTCTTTATCATATATGATAAAACCGTTAAAGGCATTAATGACATTAACTAACTAAAGACGGCTCAAAAACAGAAATGGTTTTATTAAACAGAAAAGTGTAACTGAGAAAGGGGATTGCACTTCCTATTGGAGTTCTTGATTAGTTCTTGATTAGTTCTTGATTAGTTCTTGGTTAGTTCTTGGTTAGTTCTTGATTAGTTCTTGATTTGTTCTTGGTTAGTTCTTGGTTAGTTCTTGGTTAGTTCTTGATTAGTTCTTGATTAGTTCTTGGTTAGTTCTTGGTTAGTTCTTGATTAGTTCTTGATTTGTTCTTGGTTAGTTCTTGGTTAGTTCTTGGTTAGTTCTTGGTTAGTTCTTGGTTAGTTCTTGGTTAGTTCTTGGTTACAGATTTTGGGTTTTGAGGTGCAACATATGTGCCGTTGGATTGACACCATAAGTCTGCTGCAGTGAGGTTTATGAAAAGGGTTTGTGTGCAGCCCCTCCCTGTCCATTTACAGTTTGTTTGAAAAAAAAAGAAAAGTTTGATCAAAAAGAAGAAAGTTATTACATCATATTTTTAAACTGAGCAGAAACAGATTGACCCAAGTGTGGTGTATATCCTGGGTGGTTTTATTCAAAAATCAACCAATCAGTGGTGTTGCAGCGTTTAGGGGAAAAGTCTTTCATCTGATGAAACTTGGCTTTATTCCTCACACATGAGATGAGAAAACTCTTTTTCTTTTCATGAGGGAGTGAAGTGTCTGCATTAAGCAGAGCATTCTTCTTAATAAGAGCAGGGTTTGGATGAGGAGGAACTTGAGTGTTCTTTGTGGTAGTTGTGGTCCGGTTCAGAACCAGATGCTATGACATTTAGAAGCAATGGTCCTCCAGGTTTGCTGGCACCAGGAGAGCGACCGAGGCTGCAGCAAACTGCAGAACTTTATCGTTTGAACGAATCACAGACAAATGAGCTGAGAAGGATGTGTGTTCTAGTGACATGAGAAGCCCACATCTCAGGCTCTCTGCTGAGGTCCATGCAGGGTTCTGAAGAAGAAAGTGTGCTCTACAGTTGAACCCCAGATTCAGAAAGAACAGTATGGGTTCTGTCCTGGTCCTGGATCACTGGACCAACTCTGTACCCTCACTAGGATCCTGGAAGAGTTTTCTACGCCAGCCAACTGAGTACACATGCGTTTTATGGACTTGGAGAAGGCAGTTGATCATGTCCTCCAGGGTACGTAAGTTTGGTCCACATCACTGATAGTAAGGCAGATTTTTTTTCCACGAGGAAACTGGACTCACTGTCACTGATTCTCTTCAGAACTTTTATGGACTGAAGTTCTAGATGTACCAGTGCTCTGAAGAGGAGCAAAGAACAAGTTAGAACAAGTGAGAAAGCGGGTGACAAGATTGAGGTGACAGGTGACTGATGCAGGAGACGATGTGTCTTCTGTCCAACGAGAGGTGATGAGAAAACGGTTTATTATGAAGCTGTATGTAAAAAAGCACATTTCACGCACAGACAGTATCAGCAGCACTGGACACGCCCTCTGTGATGTCATCCACAGGTTTTCCTGAAGCCTCTTTTTCCTTGTACTGCGCAAAAGCTGACTAGAACATGCCTGCTACAAGCAGATGACATTTATTACATTTTTACAGAAAAAGGTTTTTTTTACACATGGCTGCATTTCCCAGGACCCTTTGGGTCCATAAATTCGAACAATCTGAACAGGCTGAAATGTCAGCGTCTGAGTCGTTGCTGATCACATACATGGCATCACAGCTGCTTCAGCACAATAATGCAGCAGGTCACAAAGCAAAGGTCCCCTCAAACTGGTGTTATCATCATGACAGAGTTCAGCTCGCCTCGGCGGCCCCGGTGTTAATGTAGGTCCGGAATCTCAAAGGGGCACTGCCAACACGTGGAGGAATGAGAAACCCTGCCAGTACGAGTGTGCTGGTGCTGATGAAGTCAGCAAGTGGAAAAAGGTCAGTGAGCTTCAGCTCAGCGGCAGTCTGTTTGGTTCATTCAGCAGCAGCAGACCAAGACACTCTGATCTTTATCAACCTGCACAGTCCATCTGCACACTGGCAGCACCTTTGTTTGCATTCTTGAACCCAGGTTCATCCACTCAGAGGGATGATTATAGTCCGATTGAAATCAACTCTGTGCTGTATGGAAACCTGGAAAGTAAAGAAGAAAAAAAATGCTGCACTCCTTTCTCTAAGTCTAATAAGGTTTCATTTACAGAAGCAGTTTTACGCTTTCAGTGACTCCTCCACAGTTTTAATAAGGTGTATGACTGTTTAAGAACTGAACCCGCCCCCTGATCCTTTCCAGAGAGGGCGGAAGATCTCAGCTCAAAGATGTCGATACCACGACAGACCTCATCCTGTCTGTGCTGAGAAATAAATCTGAGCTGAGCAGCTGACGCGACACTCCATGTAGATTTGTTTGCCAGCTGAAGACTAGTTTAACCTGGATAGAATACAAAACAAGGAAACTACACAAGAAAACAATATGTCGACTGACAGGGTGGAACAATCTTTTCATAACCTCCACACGAAGTGAACAGAAAGAACAAATAGTGAAGGTTTGTATTAGTAGCTTCTGTTTGTGTTTTCAGCAATTTATTGAACCAACAAGAACCTCAGGTTGCAGAAGGTACCACAACTGTGGAAGATGTTCTGCATGATACTGGTGCCCAAGTCCTTTCAACCACCACAGACCAGTGGCCTTGACAGCCCACCTGGCAAAAACTTTGGAGAGGTTGGTCCATTACCAACTGAACCCCCTGATGAGATCCTTTGCCGACCCCTGCAGTTTGCTTACCAGCCGAGCACCGAAGATTGAGGACGGCGTCACCTTCCTCATTCAGAAGTCTCTGTGTCATCTGGAGAGACCCAGAAGCACTGTGAGAATGTCTTATGAAAAATCCAGTGCTTTTATTGGCATTCAGCCAGAACTCCTGAGGGACAAGCTGGAATCAAGTCAGCAAGGAGCTCCTGTACGGTTGTGGTCTGAAGGAGCTCTTGCACAGTTGTGGTCTGAAAAGGCTCCTGTACAGTTGTGGTCTGAAGGAGCTCTTGCACAGTTGTGGTCTGAAGGACCTCCTGCACAGTTGTGGTCTGAAGGACCTCCTGTACAGTTGTGGTCTGAAAAGGCTCCTGCACAGTTGTGGTCTGAAGGACCTCCTGTACAGTTGTTGTCTGAAGGAGCTCCTGTACAGTTGTGGTCTGAAGGACCTCCTTCACAGTTGTGGTCTGAAAAGGCTCCTGTACAGTTGTGGTCTGAAGGACCTCCAGCACAGTTGTGGTCTGAAAAGGCTCCTGTACAGTTGTGGTCTGAAGGACCTCCTGTATAGTTGTGGTCTGAAGGAGCTCCTGTACAGTTGTGGTCTGAAGGAGCTCTTGCACAGTTGTGGTCTGAAGGCTCCTGTACAGTTGTGGTCTGAAGGACCTCCTGTACAGTTGTGGTCTGAAGGACCTCCTGTACAGTTGTGGTCTGAAGGAGCTCTTGCACAGTTGTGGTCTGAAGGAGCTCCTGCACAGTTGTGGTCTGAAGGAGCTCCTGTACAGTTGTGGTCTGAAGGAGCTCCTGTACAGTTGTGGTCTGAAGGCTCCTGTACAGTTGTGGTCTGAAGGAGCTCCTGTACAGTTGTGGTCTGAAGGACCTCCTGTACAGTTGTGGTCTGAAGGAGCTCTTGCACAGTTGTGGTCTGAAAAGGCTCCTGTACAGTTGTGGTCTGAAGGCTCCTGTACAGTTGTGGTCTGAAGGAGCTCCTGTACAGTTGTGGTCTGAAGGACCTCCTGTACAGTTGTGGTCTGAAGGAGCTCTTGCACAGTTGTGGTCTGAAAAGGCTCCTATACAGTTGTGGTCTGAAAAGGCTCCTGTACAGTTGTGGTCTGAAGGACCTCCTGTCTCTGGGTTGTGTTGCCCCAGTTTTCTGTCCTGTTTCACTCCTGCTTCACATTTTTATTCCCCCCTTACTTTTTTTTAAATTTCTCTCCTTCTCCAGGGATCAATAAATGTAGACAGGGTAGATTGTAGACAGTCATGAGAGCTGGGGAAGGGATTGGGCCGGGAAGTAGATCTTTGTTGCGTTGACCCGCTCCATCATCTCCTCAACGATTTTCAGGTGAGGGGAGGAGGGAGCAAGGTAGGGCGAGGAGGGCGATGACCTGTCAAGGGTTTGGGGGACTAGGAAAGGTCGTTTGACGGTAACAATGGACCTACTGTGGAGATCTGAAGGATCTCTTGTGACTTGTCCGTGGAGAAGGCATCACCCCACCAGCTGGTGTAGATGGTGGCGGCAGTGTAGGCACATGTCTCTTCACCTCTCAAACTCAAAAACATCTGACGAATACAGTTTAAATTTACACGAGATGGGCATAATGATGGGTTTTCTTTATTTATAGCCTAATTTCATCAGGTTCATTTGAATTGAGGAGTTTTCCAAATGCAGGCAGATGCAGAGCTGCATTTTAAAGGTATCGTCCAAAATTCTCTCGAAGTAACAAATATACCAATATTAAACCAAGCGGTGTACAGTATTACCTACTTGAGTGATATTTGTTCTAAGTGTCTGTTTTCAAACAAAATAAGCAAATTATTAATAAAACAGCAAATTGAAAATAGTCGTAGAAGATTTATTCCCAGTAAAAACAAGTACACGAAAGTATCAGCATTGTAACTGCATTTACTGTTGGTCACTTGTTTGTAGTATGCTGACTTTGATTTAATCTTATAATTTTTTTTTTTTTTAAGTAATGATGAGAGGAACAGAAAAAGAAGCAGACTTAATTAAATAGTTTTACTTTGAAAGGTAGTTATTAAGAGGAGAGATTTTGATTTAAATACTTGAAACATGTGAAAAGCTTGTACATGTGAAAGCATTTTAAAAGATGCAGATTTCATTAGAGGCCAAACACAGACTTAAATAATGCATGTTTGATGTCAGGTTAGGACCTCATCCACCACTGGCTCTTTATGTCAAAAACTTTCATTCAATCTTAATCCTGTATTTTGCTCCTTTTCAAGTACATTCATCAGGCCACAAACTGTGAGCAGAGCGACATTTCAGCATTCATAAAAATCTTAGAAGTGTAGTAACTCTGAATTTTTCTAGAGAAATAAAAGTTCTTCAAGCATCAGGAGGTTATTTAAATGGAGCTGAGGGAGAGTGATACCAGCAAATGATGAGAGACCATAAGAGGTGTGTGGCTGTGAGGCAGAGTTCATGGAAACTGTGAACGTGAAACTTGTTTATTACTGTTCAACATTAAACATGTTTAAGCATCATTCTGCTGGATGGAGAGAGAGGCAGAACCCGATGATGCAAAGATGAGAAAAACAGAAAGGATCAGGTGATGGAGTGAGAAGGAAAAGCCACAGCAGAAGGTGAAGAGAGGTGACGTGACCTGCAACACAAAAATGTAACATTAGACATCAATAACATATCAATTTACTGTATTAAAGACGCATGCATCAGAAAAGAAACGTAAAGTGCTCAAGGTCTGAAATTGTGATTAACACAGTTTATCACTTACTGTATGTAAGGTCGTATAGTACACAATTAATCAGAAAACAACTGGAGATCTTGTAATAAAAAAAAAAAGAGTTGGTGACGAAATGTCATTGACAGACTTGGTCAGACCTGGATCACCAGCAGATGGTCCAAAAATCTGAATCAGGTGTGTTGATTCAAGGAGACATCAAAAACATCCAGGACACCAGTCCTCAAAGACCAGGATTGCCTACCCCTGGTCTGGACTAAGCCCGAATGCCCTCAACTGCTGTCAATGTTCTTCTACATCCACAACCCTTGAATCTCAAGGAGACCCGAGTCTGGGTTGAAGTTGGCTCCTTCTTGATATCTTGATCAGCTGCTCCCGCATGTAAAGAATCCATCTTGTTGCCATGGTTACTCATCATAAAAGTGGTAAAAAAAAATGTGAAAGTAACAAAGAAAATTCTGGAGCAGCTCAGGATCCAAACCAGCATGGAAAAATAATTTAAAAAATGAAGACGCTTTGTTAAAAAACTCAAGAATGTGTAAAAAGCCAGTAACGATGAGGCGCCGCAGCAGCCGGCTGCCACCATGAGGCGCTGTTCTCCAACCTTTTAATCTGTTAGTGTCTGACATTCAATCAAACTGGCTTCTTTCTTTTACTTTTTTAAAATGTAAGTATTTTTCATGTCATAATTTCAGCTTTTGTTACAGATAATAGCGACAAATATCAATAAAGGTATTGATACTGATAATCAATATGAGTATCAAAGTCCTAATGATGCTCACTGATTCAATTTGTTGTTGTACTTAAAAATGGGATTGCAGGTTTTTAATCAGTTTTGAATAAAATCAAAGATTGATTGAGAATCATTTAATATTTTTATTTCTGGAGCAAAGTTTAATTTCTGTGATTGTACTTCATTTAAAAAAAAGCAGTTTGGAAGCATCAGACAAATGTTTTATTTTTAATAATAGCGGTAACAAGTTTAAGGTGATCTTTGATTCCATCAACTGAAGTTTAACTCATTTGTGAAATTAGATTTGGTTACATTGAACCAGGTGAACAATTTTAGAAAGATTTATTTTTCCCGATAAAATAGAAAATACTAAAAGTTTTGCTTTTCTTCTTCATCTGAGTGCAGTACTTGAACACTTTGGCCTCCTTGTGTATAAATGAGATATCATTTCTAATTCCTTCTAATAAATGATGAAATTGTTGAGAAACATTAGCAGAGATCTAAAAAGACCCGGCAGGATTCCCTGGAGATCACCACGGTTGTTAATTAAACCTCAAACTACAAAACAACGTTAAAAATCCTTGAAAACTAGAATAGAACTTTGTTTTTGATGTCACAGAAAGTGAAATATTTTCAGGAGAATTGCAGGTCTGCCTGAGTTTTCACATGTTTGGCTGCAGCCGTGAAGAGAAGCGTCCAGAGATGTTAATTGTTCCTTCTCACACATCCACGTATGGAAAGATCAATAACTTTGTGTCCTCCTTTATGTTTAACAAACAGGAATTAACAAATTAATATGAACACAAATGAAAAGATAAAAATATAAAATAACTAATAAAACAACTACATGAAGCTTATCCTGCAGAAGTTGTAGTGGGGCTGCTTCTCCTGATGTGTCTTGCTCAAGAGCACAGGAAAGAACAGCTGCTGACCAGATCAGATTCCAACTGGATGGTGAGTTTTGGTTTCCAGGATTTTGGATGAATGAAGACAAAGTCGCAGTTCCTCAGCCGACCACTAGGGTCCCGATCTAGACCCACGGTCCCTTGGCCGTTTGCTAGGGTCCCGATCCAGACCCATGGTCCCTCAGCCAACCACTAGGCTCTGGGTCCAGATTTGGACCCTCAGCTAATCGCTAGGGTCTGGATCTGGACCCACGGTCCCTCAGCCAACCGCTAAACTCTGGGTCTGGATCTGGACCCTCGGCCGACCACTAGGGTCCTGAACTGGACGCACGGTCCCTCGGCCGCTCACTTGGTCCTGAACCGGACCCAACGTCCCTCGGCCACTCACTAGGTCCTGAACCGGACCCACGGGCACCCTACCAAATGTTATACAAATAAACTTGCTTTGCCTTGCCTAACACAATTCAACAACAAGGTAATTTAAAGCATGATTTAAAGTTTAATCAAAAAAGAAAGAAAAAAAGAACAATAGATAAAATGATTGGTTAAAATATGATCTAGTTTTGAAACTCAAGTTTAAAAGTATCAGAGCAGATTTGTGTCTTTCTTCAACTGCAGCTGAGAACAGGTGAGTCAGTTTCAGCTGATCTGAGTCTTTCTGGGAGTTTGTTCCAGACATGTGGAGCAGAGAAGCTGAAGGAAGCTTCTCCACGTCTGGTTCTGAGTCTGGGAACTGATAAAAACCCAGATCCAGACGACCTGAGGGGTCTGAAGGTTCATACTGGGTCAGGAGTTCACTGATTTATTTTGGTCCTGGACCATTCTGATCTTTATAGACCAGCACCAGAACTTTAAAGTCTGTCCTCTGATGGACAGGGAGCCAGTGTAGAAACTTCAGAGCTGGACTGATGTGGTCCAGTTTTTTGGTCTTAGTGAGGACTGGAGCAGCAGAGTTCTGGATGAGCTGCAGTTGTCTAACTCATGTTTCAGGTGGACCTGTGAAGATGCTGGTATAATAATCAAGCCCACTAAAGATGAATGCAGGGACTAGTTTTTCCAGGTCCTGCTCAGACATCAGATCTTTAAACCTTGATATCTTCTTGAGGTGATAGAAGGTGACTTTGTTATTGTCTTGATGTGTTTTTCGAAATTTAGGTCTGAGTCCATCTATACAGCCAGATTTTTGGTCTGGTTGGTGGTTTGAGGGTTTTAGGCTAGGGTCTGGATCCAGGACCATCGTCAAACTATCGACCTTTAGGGTCTGCAGCCTGGAAGGTGGAATGTTGGTGGTCGGGTAAATCGCACCAGAGTCCATATGGACAAAGGTCCAGTGAGTCCACC